>RJVU01049572.1:9091035-9110916 GCA_003731715.1 Anabarilius grahami
AGTCTTTGAACAAATCAGTTGATTGAGTGATTCAATGGCCCAAACGATTATAGAGATCCAATTGATATATTCTTGAATGAATCAGCATTTTGAACGAATCGCTTAAATAAATCATCATTAAATAATCATAAACACAATGACTTGCTGACACCTACTGGCGACATTAATTTCATGATCCAGTTATTGTTTCATTTTGCAATTTGAAATTTTCTGAATTCAATTGTAATTTCTACACATATACTGCTCTCTCTGAGCAATCTAACAACTCATAAATCTAAAAGCAACTTCAGGTGGTGCTTCTTTGACACCTCTGCAAGCCTTTGGTTGATACTGATTTAATTGGTAACAACCTATAGCATCATATTATTGTAATTAAATGACTAAATTTAAGAATTTAACATTAAAGAAAGCATACATATTTAATAAGATTAGGAAAAAAAATCCTAAAATCCCCTGAAAATCAATTAATCAATTAAATCAATTACAGTTAATTTCTGACACAGACAGATGACAATAAATAGGCTATAAAAATACTCTTTATCTCATTATTGTTAGTGTTATTTCAGGGTTTTGATATATAGCCTAATATTGATAAAATATAATTGATATCTTCTTAAGAGAGCACTATAATGGTTATTTTTAACAGTTTTAAAATTTTTCCCTTTATTTATTTATTTTACTTTTCTTAAATGTGTGATAGCCTATTTCAAATTGGCATAAACGAGTTCACCTCCGTCATCAAATCATCCAATTCGCATTTTAAGTACATCTCTCTATAGCACCGCTTTGATGAACTAATAACGTAATATATTTTCATATATTTCAGATTCAACCCATGTCCAAAACTCAGGGTGTTGTCTAAAACAAAAGTTATGACTGCTGTTATGAGAGAATTAATGATCAAATAACTGATGATTGAGCATCTGGTGAAATCAACTGCAAGTAAAAGACATTAAATCTCTGAAGATCTGATTAAAAAACTCCACAAACAGCATTACCAGCTTCACTTATTACTAACCAGACTGACTTTATTTCTGTCAGACGTCTACAGCAGTTCTTATTGAGAATTAACAGAGGTTTAGATGCTTGTTTCATTTGAAGTCACCCTTATGGTGCACAGTGTTCACTTTAGTTGTGCTCTTTGTCCTCGTTCTTCTTCTATTAGCTTTTCTTTGGCTGCTGTAACTGCGTGTTTGTAAAACACATTTGCTGTGGCAATGGAAGCCAAGATAAAGCAGGATCAGGTGTTATCAGCTCCTTGTTGATGTTAACAAAATCATCACAAAATGAGAATCAGATGTTCTTTTTTTAATTTTGTATTTATATTTGACATTTATAGCCACTGACCTTGTGTAACTGCAATATTGACACCAATAGCATTAAAATGATCAATTATCTTGAAAGGCAATAAAAAGCACAAGTTGTTTGAATGAGTGCTTCATGTTGTCACACACAGACATCAAGATTTTGGATATGAATCACAACCACGGTGACAATCAAAGATATTTAAATTTGAAATGAATATCATCATTAAACAACAGAAGCAAAATGGAGTTTGGATTGATAATTGAATCTTTGTGCTTATTAAAATATAAAACATGTGAAACTAAATAAAAATTAATAAAATCCATCATGTTCAGTTCTGGTGTTTGTGATGGTCAGAGATCCAGTTTGATTGTCCAGTTTCAGTCTGTCTCTGAATCTCCCATCAAGAACACCATCATATACAGTGAATCTGTTGTTCCATTTATTGATTTCAGCAATTAAAGTGTCTTCATATCCAAACTTCCAGTAAATCACATCATCATCCTTAATTTCAGTAAGACGAGAGTCTAGAGTGACTGAATCTCTCTTGTTTACTGACACTGTCCTAAGAGGACCACTACCAAACACACCTGAAGGACGTTTTTCACAGATTGAAGCTTTAAAATCACTTGATGTTGGTTTGATGAAGCTTCACTAAAATACTTTTAATAATTTAAATGTGAAATTAATAATAGGGGTGAATTCAGGTTGATTGGGACACTTTTTGCCATTAAGGTGACTGGGGAATAGTGTCCCAATCAAACTGAATTCACCCTATTCTGCAGCAGTACAAAGACAAAAGATGATCAATGAAAAGAGAAATAGATTTATATATGAAACAATAACTAAATAAAAGAGATACTTTTGCTTTAACATACAACTGAAGTCATAAAAACACATTTCAAACTCACCATCCAGAAGCCACAGACAGAAACAGGTCAAAAGTAATTTGAGAAACATTTTCTTCATCGGTTCACTGTAAAGCTCACGATAGTAACTCTTAAAATGTCTGAAAACATTTAGATTGACCTGAAACACATCTGAACTGTGATATTTATCTGGTTGAGTGTAAATCCTCCCCCAACCTCAGTTAGATTCCGCTCACACATCCGTCTCCTTTAACATCACGGAAATCAACAAGCCTTTGCTGATCTTACATTGTCAAATGAATTCTGGCCCTGAATGAAAACAAACACAGAAGAGTGAAATATTGGATTAGATATCTGTGTCTACTGGTGTGGTATTCAGTTTTGTGTGCTGTCAATCATATTTGATCTCTGACTCTTATTTGACTGTTGATGGATTCACTTTATTTCAGTTTAAAGATATTTTGTGTGCACATGTAAGATTGTGAGCTTCTTGTTAGCAGGAGAAAAAATGAAGAAACACTTCAGCCACAAACTGCTGACACGCGAATCAACCACAAACATCCTGAAGAAGCTGTTTATCCACCAGACAGATCCAACCAGACACACTGATGTTAGTACAGATAAAATAAAGAGAAAAACCATTGCAGAGTCCATTTTGATTAAAGAAACAGTTATTTACATTTATCTTATATTTTAACTTGTGTTCAAGCAAAATTCATAAATGAGAGTTAATGAAGCATACAGTAAGCTGTGAATGTAATTGTTCATTCAGAGAAATTTGTCTGTCTCTGATATTTGGTCTTGGGGAAATTTGACAAGAAATGCTTTAGTTCATGATGAGTTTCACAAATCATGGCTGCCACGCCAGAGTCTCCAGCTGTCATGGACGCTGCACCTGAAGCTGTGTGTGTGTGTTTCTAATGTTCAGAGTTGATCTGTTTATCAGAATATGTTGTTTGTCACCGTTGTTGAGATTCATATGCTGATTCTTGATGTCTTCGTGTGTCTAAAAAAAGATTTTTATTATTGTTATTATAGATCACAACAACTGGAATGTCCACCTCTGGTAGACATGGAATCAGATGTCATCCACTATGACACTACATGAGCTGAAACAATCAAATTCTGCATCACGACACCCTATGTCAAGCAGATTGTGTAGTCTGAACCAGGCAAAACACTTCGACATGGTTGTATGCATTACTCATTGCATAGTATTCATCACATAAACCTTAACACAGCACCATCTAGTGTTTTTCTTGAGTAACAGGCACAATCACTGGATATCATTACAGATACTGAACAATTCACTCCTGATATCATGTCAATTCAGGGTGAGACACTAGATGGAGCTGTTGATCCGCAGATGAGACACAGAGACAAATCACACTGGGTGTCCAAACTTGGTCCTGGAGGGTCGCTGTCCTGCAGAGTTTAGCTCCAGCTTGCCTCAACACACCTGCCTGGAAGTTTCTAGTATGACTAATAAGAGCTTGATTGGCTGGTTCAGGTGTGTTTAATTGGGGCTGGAGCTAAAAGGTGGCCCTCCAGGAGCAGGATTGGACACCCCTGCACTAGAGATTTAAGACTTTATTGTTGCCTGTTGGAGGAAATGGAGCTCTGATATGTTGTTTATGTGTTTCACTGTGTTCTCAAAGTATATTATAATGTGTCCCAAATCAGTGTTTGCTCAGATTAAAGGACAAGCTGGGGGAAGATATTTATTATTGTAGATAGAAAACATAAATAAAATGATCTAAAATGAGCTAATAATAATGTAAACATTTACAACTAATGTTTTAAATAATATTTCAAAAATGTAAAACTTTTTATGTGGCACAGTGCTGAACTCTTTAAAATGTCCCAAAAAAATTAGTATTTCTCCAGGGGACGCAAAAATGGAGAGACTCTTGAAGCTCAGAGTGAGAAAACTTTATTGATAAAGACAAGCAAATACATATGACAGATGAACAGCAGTATCAGTGAAGTGAGATCTGTGTGTCTCTTTAATAATGTGTTTGTATAAGAGAGAAATATAAACAATAAAGCCTTACAAATAAGATTTAAATAAATCCGACACTGAAAGAGAGAGAAGCTCAAATAATCATCAGTGTTTATTATGACAAAAACACACTTGAAGAATCTTTAAAGTTCAGCGTTCTGCTTCAGATTTCAATACTTCCTGAAAAAGATGAACATATAATTACTTGAACATATGAACATATAATCAATAAATTCACAAAAATATATTCAAAAACAGTTTGTAAGAAATTAAATCATAAATGGGTACCTGATGTGTGAATCTGTGCTTGATCTCGTTCAGCTCTTCTGGATCTGATGTCATAAACCAGAATAATGACAGTAGCCACGCCCACCAGAGCAGAGAGGACCAATCGGATCACAGCTTCAGTAGGACCACAACAGTGGACAGAGTCTGAGGAATAAAAACATCAAACTGAGATCAGATCAGTCACTAAACACTAATATCAGCGCTGACATCAACTAATATCAGCACTGCCGTACCTGAACATGTGTGACAGAGTTGAGTGATGTCCAGATGTTGAGTCTGGTTGCAGATGGGATTGTTCAGCACACAGCTGTAGGTGTTTTTATCCTGATATTCCACCTCCAGAGGTAGAGAGAGACTGATGCTGAGATCAGACACACTGATGCTGGACAATAAACTGTTTCCTTTGTACCAGGAGAGAGTCACATGACTCACATTCACAGCTGAACACACCAATGAACATGATGATGATGATGATGAAGAACATTGTGAAGAGTTACTGCTGATGACAGGAACAGGCAGATGAAGAGCTGAAAACATGAGAGAATAAAGAGAAATGAGGATGAATGAAGATAATCAAGCAGAAGAGGAAGAAACATTGAGAGGAACCAAGATGATCAAAAGTGGAACATTTAAAAATTTAATAGAAAGTTAAATATAAACTTGCTGTTAATGTAAAAAAGTAAGGGAATTAGTCATTTTAACTAATTAGTCATGAAAAGATACTTTTTCAGATCTAGCTAGTAATAAATAAAACATGTGAAACTGATATTTAACTCACCGTAGACAGCGAGACGAATAATAGAAGGCCTCGAGTAATAGTCGTTATCTAGTTCATAAACTCCTTCATGTTTCATTGTGATGTTTGTGATGGTCAGAGATCCAGTTTGTTTGTTCAGTTTCAGTCTGTCTCTGAATCTCCCATCAAGAACATCATCATATACAGTGAAGCTGTCGGCCTGTTTAGGGATTTCAGCTATTAAAATGTTTTCATTTCCAAACTTCCACTGAATCCAATCATCATCCTTCATTTCAGTAAGTCGAGAGTTTAGAGTGACTGAATCTCCCTCCGTCACTGACACTGAATCAGACACAGAACAAACAGAAGCAGGGTTTGTCACAGATAAACAGATTGTTTTATTTAATTAAATAGTTTAAAATTTAAATTTGACACAAACAATATCATAAAACAAACTAACAAAAATAAACAAAATGGTGTATGATTTAGTTTCACTTTTGTCATTAAAAAACCGGTGTAACCATTTTTGAACTTACCAATGACAGTGAGAATGAAATCAACACTCTTATAGTTGATCAGTAGTTCATAATCTCCAGCATGTTCAGTTCTGGTGTTTGTGATGGTCAGAGATCCAGTTTGTTTGTCCAGTTTCAGTCTGTCTCTGAATCTCCCATCAAGAACACCATCATATGCAGTGATTCTGTTGTTCCGTTTATTGATTTCAGATATTAAAGTGTATTTAAACTTCCACCGAATCACTTCATCATCCTTCATTTCAGTAAGATCAGAGTTTAGAGTAACTGAATCTCCCTCCTTCACTGATATTTTAACTGTATCATCAAACACACACATGGAGAAGAAACAGAAACAGAGTTCAACACAGATAAAGGGGCGGTTTCCAGGACAGAGATTAAGTCTAGTCCTAGAATAAAACGGCACTTTAAACCAAATGAACAGAAATATGCTTTTTCTGTCATGGTTTAAAATAGTCTTAGACTTAGTCCAGAGTTTAATAAATTGATTTCCTGGAGGAAGACTAGAGCTACTCCAGGACTAAACTGAGGCTTAAATTAAACCTACCAGGAGGCAGGTTTAACTTCAGATTAACGTTGTGTTTCAAAGAAGACACATGTATTACTTAGATATATATCAATATTGATACTGTGTGTATATATATATATATATGGTGAATGTGATTTCAGCAAGTACGACATGTTCCTGGATCACCATCTTTGTTGATCCTGGAACAACATTCCAATCAACCAATCAGATTTGAGGGACAAGTTTACCATTTATGTCAAGTTTATGCTTGCAACTAGGGTTAGGTGCTTCTACATCAATGTTATTCACATATTTTCCCCCTCTGATTTTAGGGATAAGTTATGGGTAGGATTAGGTTTAGGGGTAGGAATAGGGTTACGACTAAATTTTCGGACAGGAATGTTGTTACAGGATCAACAAAATATGTTGATCTAGGAACATACATGTCTTACTTGGCAAAATCACGGTGACCATATATATATACTTTTTTTTTTTTTTTGATGCGGTTCAATTTATTTAATCAATTTATTTTGATTTAACACCATTGTTTCTGGTTCAAATGTGATTGCTTCATGTTAAATTGACTTGAAATGGTTACTAGAACTCACTTGATGTTTTCATTTTGAAATAACATGTTTCAGTCAAGTAACCCAAACAGGACTTTCACTTCCCATCATGCTTTGCACTGGCTGAAGTGGGAGAGTAAATGTTGAAAAAGTGTTATTTTATGCAATTTTTAGAAAGATGAGAATATGGAGAGACTTCTTACCGTTTAATGTTCTATTATGTTAAAGTTTTTGTTATGTTAGTGTTTTTTGGAGATTACCGTTGTGGTGAAGTGTTGAACTAGTGCTGCTAACAAGCTTTGTCTCCCCCCATCCCATATATATATATATATATAAAATGAGATGAAGCAACCAATATGGTAGTGCTTGGATTGCAGTCTTTTTCTGCTGCCATTGTTTACCTTGGATTTGCTTCTCAGTTCCATTTTAAGCAATTTTAAGCTATTCTTGGTTAATTCCATGTTTTACAGGCAACCTCTCTCATGCTAATTCAGATTTGCACAGTTGGTTTTAAATTAATCTAGTTTATCTTTTATTTTATTTTCAGGACTCCATAGTCCAGGTTTTAGTAATCTGTTCTTAATCTGTGTTTCAGAAAGCCATTTTTAAGCCATGATTAACTTTTCTAGATTAAAGCCTATCCTGGTTTACAGCGGTGGAAAGTCCAGGGGTCAGAAAGTAAAAGTCCTGCTATATTTTTATTCCTCCCACTGAAGCAGTGTTAAAGTTAATGAGATATTGAGTGATGATGTTCAGAATGACTGAAGGAGAAAAATCACAATTTTAAGTCACCATCATGGAGATCAGTGTTGCTTTAGTTGGGCTCTTGACCCTTGACTTTTTAACATTAGATTTTATAACAGCCAGACAAGCAAAGAGAAGAAATGATCAGGTGGTGTTGGTTATGTTTTCACATAATAATTATTTTATGAATCACTGAACTCATTTAGAGCCCAATCTCTGAGTTAGATTTACATTATTGATTACAGCAGCACTGTGATTCTACAGCAGAAGATCAACTTTTTTTTAATATAATCCAAAGGGTTTCACAAAAGTTGTTCTGAATAAAACAAAAGAACATTTCTTTTAGGCACACACAGACATCAAGTATCAGCGTATGAATCTCAACAACGGTGACAAGCAACATATTCTGATCAACAGCTAAAAAGTCACATAAAAACAGAAAAAAATAAAATAGTGAGAATAAAGGAAATTACTAAAGCAATTAAGCTCATAATTTATTCATGCAGCAATGCATGATGGGAGCCATGGATGAATTTTGATTGGTGGCACCCAGTATGCACTGCAACATGCTTTATGATGGCCACCACTGTTGAGATTCTCAGGATGATTCTTGATATCTGTGTCTCTAAATGAAAACCATTATTTTAATCAGAACACTCTTTGCAAAATCCCTCAGATTATATTGATAAAGTTGATCTTCTGCAGAATCACAGTGCTGCTGTAATCAATAATGTAAATCTAACTCAGAGATTGGGCTCTACGTGAGATCAGGTCAAATTACAATTATGTGAAAACATAACCAACACCTGATCATCTTTTCTCTTTGCTTGTCTGGCTGTTACAACTCAGTTAACAGCTCAAACAAATCTAATATTAAAAGTTTTGATTTTCTCCTTTGGTGATTCTGCTTGTTATCATCAGGTGTCTTCAATAATGGTCAATCATCACTCAATTTATCACTTAATTATCTCATTAACTTTAACACTGCTTCAGTGGGTGCAATGAAAAATATGGCAGGACTTCTACTTTCTGACCCCTGGACTATACACCTCTGCTTAATTTAAACCCTGTCCGGGAAACCGCCCCTGAAACAGTCATTTACAAAAGTACATGGTTTTGAAATTTAAATTTGAAATGAATATCTTTGTTACTCAACAGAAGCAAAATGGAGTTTGGATTAATAATTGAATCTTTGTGCTAATTATAAATATAAAAAAGGTGGAACTGATATTTAACTCACCAACGACATTGAGAGTAAAATACTGTTTCCTACTGTTGATCAGTCGTTCATAACTTCCAGCATGTTTCTTTGTGATGTTTGTGATGGTCAGAGATCCAGTTTGTTTGTCCAGCTTTAGTCTGTCTCTGAATCTTCCATCAAGAACATCATCATATACAGCGAATCTGTTGGGCCGTTTACTGATTTCAGCTATTAAAGTCTTTCCATCTCCATACATCCACTGAATCAAATCACCACCCTTCATTTCAGTAACAGAGTTTAGAGTGACTGAATCTCCCTCCTTCACAAACTTCATATCAACATAATCACCAAACACACCTGAAGAACAGAGTTTTTCACAGATTAAAATCACTTGATGTTGGTTTGATGAAGCTTCACTAAAATACATTTAATCATTTAAATGTGAAATTAATAACACACATAATAATAGTACAAAGACAAAATATGATGAATGAAAAGAGAAATAGATTTATATATGGAACATTTACTAAAAAAGACAATGTTTAATGTCACACTAAAACTAATGCTGTTGGGTATCTGAGCTCCATATTTATATTATTTTTATTTAATCGATCACTACTAACTGAGTTTAGAGCTGAATTCAAACTTGATCTCACAGTAAAATCACAGTTCAGTTATTTCTATATGAGACTAACTGTAATGTGTTTGTTCTGTTTAGGTTTAGTTTTCTCTCTGTTTGCTCTGTGTTCTCTATCATTAGTTAATTAATCCCAGAGCTGTTTCTGCTCTTCCAATTATCTCCCTGTTATTTAAACCCTGAGTGTTAAAGTTTTCACAAATCAGTAGTCATTGACAAAAATAAAATTTTCTCAGCTTTTTGCTCAAAATGTTTATTTATTTTTTTATTAAATGCACTCAGATTCAAGTGTTGGTAAAAAAGGATGCGTGAAGCTATTGGAGGTATCCAAAGCTCATCAACTGACCACAGGGGTTCCTCAGGGTTCAGTGCTTGGACCCCTCCTCTCCTCCATTTACACTACATCACTTGGTCCCATCATACAGGCACATGGTTTCTCCTACCATTGCTATGCTGATGACACACAACTCTTTCTTTCATTCCAACCAGACGATCCCACAGTAGCTGCTCGAATCTCAAGCTGTCTGGCGGACATCTCGGAACATCATCTACAGCTCAACCTGGCTAAGACGGAGCTTCTCGTCTTCCCTGCCAATCCGACTCTAATTCACGATTTCAGCATCCAGCTAGGCACATCCTCAATTACCCCATCAAATTCGGCCAGAAATCTTCGAGTAATCCTTGATGACCTACTGACCTTCAAAGACCACATTGCAAAGACAGCTCGGTCATGCAGATTTGCACAATACAACATCAGGAAAATCAGGCCCTTTCTAACAGAGCATGCAACTCAACTTCTGGTCCAGGCACTGGTCATTTCTAGGCTTAATTATTACTGCAATGCTCTGGCTGGACTGCCATCATGCACAATCAAGCCTCTACAAATGATTCAGAACGCTGCAGCATGTCTCGTCTTTATCGAGCCCAAAAGAGCCCACGTCACGCCTCTCTTCATCTCTCTGCACTGGCTACCACTTGCTGCTCGCATCAAATTCAAGGCGTTGACGCTTGCTTACAGATCTACCACAGGCTCAGCACCCTCCTACTTCCACTCACTCTTACGAGTCTACACTCCGACCAGAAGCCTACGCTCATTAAAGGAGCGAAGGCTTGTGGTACCATCACAGAGAGGCACGAAATCACTCTCCAGAACATTCTCATTTACTCTTCCTTGCTGGTGGAATCAATCTTCCTGCCTTCATCCGGAATGCTGAATCCCTGGCAACATTCAAAAGACAGCTGAAAACTCATCTCTTTCGTGAGCACTTAACCTCATCTTAAAAAAAACCCAAAACTTCTTATACCTATCCTTTCACTTCCTCTAATCCCTCTCTGTTGTAGCGTATGATACTCTGAGCACTGCCTATAACTTGTATTGTCAGCACTTCTTGTCTATTTGCCTCCTCATGACGACTCACTTGTTGTATTCCTTACTTGTAAGTCGCTTTGGATAAAAGCGTCTGCCAAATGAATAAATGTAAATGTAAATGAAGCTAGAATAAAAGTTTTTTTGTTTGTTGTTGTTTAACCCTTATGTGGTCTTCGGGGTCTTTTTGACCCCAAATGACGTTTGTTGAAATTAAAATGTTCTGTTTGTCCAAATGGCATGAGACTTGGCATGGTTGTCAACACCTGCATAATTTATTCATGCCGCAATGCATGCTGGGAGCCATGAATGTGTTTTGTATGCTGGCATGAAGCATGTCACCACTGTTGTGTTTCATATGCCGAATGTTGATGTATAAATGAGTACTTTCCAATAGTGTTTAAATTAAATCAGCAAATACTGAAAAAGCAGTTGCCTGTCATTGAAACAGACATTTTTAATACAAAAACTTTCTCCATAAACACCTACAATTGCTGATAAAGAAGCAACTCAACAAGTCAAGGGTCAAGAGCTCAACTAAAGCAAACACTGATCTCCATTATGGTGACCTCAAACGAAATATTTTCAATAAGACATCCACATCTAAACCTCTGTTAATTCTCAGTAAGAGCTTCTGTAGACGTGTGACAGAAATAAAGTCAGTCTGGTTAGTAATAAGTGAAGCTGGTAATGCTGTTTGTGGAGTTTTTTAATCAGATCTTCAGAGATTTAATGTCTTTTATCTTCAGTTCATCTAAGGCTGTGGCTGAAGAAAGTTGTAGTTTGTGTTCTTATTTCTCTTTCTTTCAGTGTTTGTTCACAGCAGGTGTTTGAATGATTGAAAGAATGTTTCAGGAACATCATACTAACCTTTAAATAACAATCTACTAACATTAAGGAAACTGGACATTTTTATGTTCTTGGAATGTTTCAAATCAACGTTCCTCTAAACATTCAAAATTAAGTTGAAAGAACATTTGAGGAACATTATTCCTTATAAAAAACTTTCCTCTAACATTAAGAAAGCTGGACATTTTTACGTTCCCAGAACCAACACTAAATATTTGGAGAACGTTCTCATAACAAAATTCTGTTAGCTGGGGTGGTTATTATCTGTGTCTGTAGTGGATGTCGTAAATGTTGTACACTGTATAGCAATTGTTTATAGGATTACTTGTTGGGAGATTTTTTTCATATAAACAGTGAATATAAATAACTTTGTCACCTGCCGAGTTTGGATTTTTCTGTTGGTTTGCGTCCATTATAATTTGAATGCCCCTCTATCAGTACTGACCTGGCGCCTGTAACAGTGAATGTTAATCCTCTCTGACTAAATTAGCCAGTCATTTATTACATGGTACAAGAACAGAAACAATAAAAACACATTTCAAACTCACCAACCAGACGCCACAAACACAAGCAGAACAAAACAGGGTGAAACATCTTCAACGATTTCAGTCCACAAATATGAAAAGACAAACTCATGAGGCTGATGTGAAGCTGTTCTGTAGTAAAGTGAAGTGAAACTGTCAAAATACAGTAATACTCATTATTAAGTGTTAGTGCATGTGACCATCTAACTCTTATTTTGGTTGATTAATTCACACTCTGAACATTGACACTTTGAGCTCCAGTAGGCCTCAACTTCCTGAAAGTCAATGGTGTCGTTGTCAAGAGAAATAAACTGACCAATAATGTGTCAAAAGTGTCTTAAAGCAACATTTTCATCTTGTCATGAGATCCTGTGAGTGTTTGTCTCTGCTCTCTCCTGTAACTGTCTTCAGCTCATTTGTTGTTCGTTTCTTATCAAATGTCTCAATTGTTTCTCCTCTCAGACTGATTTCAGAGTTTCTCTAATGGCTTTATGGAGCAGGAACAGATCACCTGCTGTAACTGTGTGTATGAAAGTGTTCTCCAATATCGTCATATGATTAATATTCAACCGCTATGGATCACGACGCTGCTGTGATGCTCTAAATGCTAACTTTGTTCAGAGTGGACACGGCATTACTCCTTACAGCCACTATTATGAGTATGCGATTTGCAAATCCAGTACAGCTGATAAAATCATTTGACAGCTTGGAGGAAGTTTTCAGCCATCATGTTCTGACCCATACCATCAGATCAGAATGTGAGGAAAATTATCATGTCTGTGAAGACAACACCAAAATGAACGTAGGCAAATGTTGAGGAGTCTGTTATTAGAACAGACATGTTGATCTGCTTTATCAATGCAGCAATGTTTTCTATAAACACCTGCAATTGCTGAAAAAGATGCAATTTAACAAAATTTAAGGGTCAAGAACCAAGCTAAATGAAACACTGATATCCATGATGGTGACCCAATCACAGTGCTGTAGAATCACAGTGCTGCTGTAATCAATAATGTAAATCTAACTCAGAGATTGAGCTCTAAATGAGTTCAGTGATTCAGATCAAATAATGATTATGTGAAAACATAACCAACACCTGATCATCTTTTCTCTTTACTAAAATTGAATTTACCTTGGCATAGTTAAATAATTAGAGTTCTGTACATGGAAATGACATACAGTGAGTCTCAAACACCATTGTTTCCTCCTTCTTATGTAAATTTGATTTGAGCAAAAGACCTCTGAAGAACAGGCGAATCTCAACATAATACCGACTGTGACGCAACAGTCTGGATCATTAATATGTACGCCCCCAATATTTGAATATGCCAGCCCATGTTCAAGGCATTAGACAAGCCAGTATTAACGTCTGGAGCTGCACAACCAAATCATCAGATGTTATGCAGGTAAGCAAGCAAGGACAATAGCGAAAAATGGCAGATGGAGCAATAATAACTGACATGATCCATGATATCATTTGTAAATTGTCTTTCTAAATGTTTCGTTAGCATGTTGCTAATGTACTGTTAAATGTGGTTAAAGTTACCATCGTTTCTTACTGTATTCACGGAGACAAGAGCCGTCGTTATTTTCATTATTAAACACTTGCAGTCTGTATAATTCATAAACACAACTTCATTCTTTATAAATCTCTCCAACAGTGTGTAATGTTAGCTTTAGCCCCGTTAGCCACGGAGCATACTATCAAACTCATTCAGAATCAAATGTAAACATCCAAATAAATACTATACTCACATGATCCGATAGGCTGCATGACGAAAACTTTGTAAAGATCCATTTTGAGAGTTATATTAGCTGTGTGAACTTTGTTTATGCAATGTATTATGGAGTTGTGAGTTTTTAATCAGAACAACTCTTAAGAAATCCTTTGGATTATATTGAAAAAAACTGATCTTCTGCTGTAGAATCACAGTGCTGCTGTAATCAATGATGTAAATCTCATGACAAGATCGACGTGTTGCTTTAAGACATTTTTAACATGTTATTGGTCAGTTTATTTCTGTGGAAAACAACACCATTGATTTACAGGAAATTAAGGCTTACTGGAGCTCAAAGTATTAATGTTCAGAGCGTGAATTAATCAATAAAAAGTGCTAGATGGTCACATGCATTAACACTTAATAAATAGGCAGTTATTTTAACTGACTGTAGTTTCACTTCACATTACTACAGAGCAGCTTCACATCAGCGTAGGGTACAACGGGGCTGAAGGCACACCTTAAGTGAAATGTGCATGATTGCAGAAAAGATATACATGTTTGTATTGAACATTAATGGAGCAACTGATTTTGTGAGAAAATAAATCATAAAAATGGTTAATTTTGTTTAAAAATCTTATAAATGTATGAGGTGGCAGTGTGGGGTAAAAGGCACACAGTATTGATATAAATACTTTAGCTAAAATATGAATTAAATATTAATACTTGTTCAAAAGAATCACTTTAGCAAAGTTTGTACTATTTTCTGTTTATTT
Source organism: Anabarilius grahami (assembly GCA_003731715.1). Lineage (NCBI taxonomy): Eukaryota > Metazoa > Chordata > Actinopteri > Cypriniformes > Xenocyprididae > Anabarilius > Anabarilius grahami. Next base: position 9,105,658 of record RJVU01049572.1, read on the forward strand.
TGATAAATAAAATAATTCATTTTTGTTCAATGAATATACTGTCATTAAAATATGTTGATATAAAAATATATTTTTTTATTATTTATAAAATGAGATTCTAAAAGCATTAAAGGAGATCCCATAATATTAAATATAGATTTACAGTAACAATAAATGATATTTTATTATGATATAATTAATATCATATTTTTAAAAATATGATTGTTTCATTATTAATATGGGTATTATCTCTAAGGTGGATATTTACCATCTGAATCTAATCATGTCATGTCAACAAATGGAAAAGTCAGCCAGATTTTTATTATCATGTTAATTATTGTGCCCTTTACCCCAACAGCATATGTGCTTTTTACCCCCAATACCATACTTTTACATATTCTTCTGTTATTGAAAAACTGTTGCTTGAATAACCTTGAACAAAACTGGAAATCATTAAGAAGACCTTTGTCTGAAAATATAAACATTAATTTAATTGATTCTTATTTGCTACTTAAATCAAAAGCATTTTTAAAAAACATCAAAATATTAGATCAAACTACTTATTTATATATATGAGAAAATCCCCCAACATGCAATCCTATAAACAATTGCTATACAGTGAGTGTACAACATTTACAAAATCCACTACAACCACAGAGGGTCATACAGGTATATCTATAAAAAACAGTAAAACTTACAGTCAGTCGACGTGACTGCAGTGCGGTTCAGCATTCATTTTTTGAAGAGACGAAAATACAATTTGTGTGCAAAAACAAAACAAAAATAATAACAACTTTATTCAACAATATCTTATCTTCTGTGTCATTCTCATATGTTGTTTACGTCCAGCGCTTCCAGGTTCTACGTCAGAACGCCGACTCATTATTGGCCGGCTCCTGCGTCAGCATCACACGCATGCGTCGTGGTGCTCACGTGATCAGCTTCAGTCAATACTGAGCCGGCAGGTTATTATTTTGGTTTTGTTTTTGTGCACAAAATACTCTCATCGCTTCATAACATTAAGTTTGAACCACTGCAGTCACATCGACTGTTTTAACAATGTCTTTAGTACCTTTCTGGACCTTGAAAGTGGTGATTATATTGCTGTCTATGGATGAGTCATGTACCTCTTGGATTTGATCAAAAATATCTTAATTTGTGTTCTAAAGATGAACGAAGGTCTTACTGGTGTGGAACGACATGAGGGTGAGTAATGAATGACAGAATTTTCATTTCTAACCCTTTCAATGTTAGTCTAAGACTCAAAGGAACATTTTTAGGTTCTCAACTTAAGGAGACACTTTTGAAAATAACACCATCTAACAGGATCTACTGGAAGTTGCAGCCAGAAGTGACAAACTTCAGAGTGTGAAATAATCAGCAAAAACCACAAACAAACAAATGGCAATGGTCACACATCATGTTTCACAACATTTTACTACAGCGCATCTGTCATTTATTACTGAAGCAGTTTTAAAGAGCTTGTCTTTTCATATTTGTGGAAACCGCTGAAGATGTTTTCTTTGAATAAAAGTGTCAGCTAAATGAATAAACATATGTAAATGTATGTATCCCTAGTCAACAGCATTAGGGTAGGGACACACCAAACTGACATCAAAGAACTAGCACTGATGAAAGCCTGCGTCTGGGCAAAAAGCCTCACTTGAACACACCAAAAGGACTACAGCTGACTGACCTGCAGGTAAACGACATAACAGTCAAACTGGCAGAACAGTAAGTTGTGGAACTAATATTAATTTTCATGATATCCCATGGGCAAAATAAATAAATAAGTAGCCTAAATATTTTAAGAGCATTTTTCTTATTTTGCAAACTGTCTGCCTACGTGAAAATAAGTAATAGGAAAATAAGTGCAAATAGCTGTAAATGCAGTAAAAATAGCGATATATTCTATTTATGTCTAGTTCTTTACAATAAGTGTAAATAGTAATTAGATGCTATTTATACTTTATATTGGCATATTGACTATTTGCACCTCAGTATTGTTGTACATTAACAGGATGTAAATGATTTTAGCATTATTAAACACTCGTTAGGCAATTTACTTTAACTTTTAGAACATTTACTTAATTTTTATTGAAAAATAAATGCCTTTCTGATGTGATGGGAAAAGAGAGAAGAGCGAGCTCGGCAAAAGGCGGATTCGAACCCGGTCAACCGCATCACAAGCAGAGGTGGAGAGTCTAGCGGTCAGTAAGTAAAAGTCCTGCCACATTTTTATTCCACCCACTGAAGCAGGGTTAAAGTTAATGAGATATTGAGTGATGATTGACCATTATTGAAGATACCTGATGATAACAAGCAGAATTGTCAAAGGAGAAAAATCTAAATTTTAAGTCACCATCATGGAGATCAGTCTTTGCTTTAGTTGAGCTCTTGATCCTTGATTTTTTTTTAAATTTCGATGTCTAACACAAAGGGGGTTTTATTAATTAATTAATATTTTTTTATTTATATTTATATAAATCAGAACAACTGGAATGTCCACCTCTGGTGGACACGGAATCGGTTGTCGTCCACTATGACACTACACGAGCTGAAATGATCAAATCTTGCATCCTGACGCCCATTGCCGTTTACGAATCCCCACGACACCTTATGTCAAGCAGATTGTGGCAAAATTGGGGTAAGATCGTGTAGTGTGAACCAGACAAAACACTTCAACGTGGTTGTATTCATTACTCATTGCATAGTATTCATCACATAATACTTAAAACGGTGCCATCTAGTTGCTTTCACTGGATATCATTACAGATACTGAGCAAATAACTCCTGATAACATTTCAGTTCAGGGTGAGCCACTAGATTGAGCTGTTGATCCTCAGATGAGACCATAGAGACAAATCACACTGGGTGTCCAAACTCGGTCCTGGAGGGCTACTGTCCTGCAGAGTTTAGCTCCTGCTTGCCTCAACACACCTGCCTGAAAATTCTAGTATGACTAATAAGAGCTTGATTAGCTGGTTCAGGTGTGTTTAATTGGGGTTGGAGCTAAAAAGTGGCCCTCCAGGAGCAGGATTGGACACCCCTGCACTAGAGATTTAAGACATTATTGTTGCCTGTTGGAGGAAATGCAGCATCGATATGTTGTTTATGTATTTCACTGTGTTCTCAAAGTATATTATAATGTGTCCCAAATCAGTGTTTGCTCAGATTAGAACAACAAGAAGAAGCTGGGGGAAGATTATTGTATTATTATTATTGTAGATAGAATTTTTTTTTGAGCTAAAATTAGCTAATAATAATGCAAATATTTACATATAATGTTTTAAATAATATTTTAAAAATGTAAAACTTTTTATGTGGCACTGCTGGACAATGTACAAAAAAATTGTATTCCTCCAGGGGGCGCTCAGCATAATAAATGTAATAAAACATGGAGAGACTCTTAAACCTCAGAGTGAGAAAACTTTATTGATAAAGACAAGCAAATACATATGACAGATGAACAGCAGTATTAGTAAAGTGAGATCTGTGTGTCTCTTTATTAATTTTGTATCTGAGAGAAATATAAACAAAGCCTTACAAATAAGATTTTTAAAATCTCAAAATAATCTAGCTCAAGTAATCATCAGTATTTATTATGACAAAAACACTAGAAGAACAAAAAATCAGCTGTGCTTTAGATTTCAATACTTCCTGAAAAAGATGAACATATAAAGCCAATAATTAATAAATCTCACAAAAATTAATATACAAAATCAGTGTGACATCATCAATCATGTACCTGATGTGTGAATCTGTGCTTGATCTCGTTCAGCTCTTCTGGATTTGATGTCATAAACCAGAAGAATGACAGTAGCCACGCCCAGCAGAGCAGAGAGGACCAATCGGAACACAGCTACAGTAGGACCACAACAGTGGACAGAGTCTGAGGGATAAAAACATCAAACTGAGATCAGATCAGTCAATAAACACTAATATCAGCGCTGACATCAACTAATATCAGCACTGCCGTACCTGCACATGTGTGACAGAGTTCACCAATGTCCAGATGTTGAGTCTGGTTGCTGATGGGATTGTTCAGCACACAGCTGTAGGTGTTTTTATCCTGATATTCCACCTCCAGAGGTAGAGAGAGACTGATGCTGAGATCAGACACACTGATGCTGGACAATAAACTGTTTCCTTTGTACCAGGCGAGAGTCACATGACTCACATTCACAGCTGAACACACCAATGAACATGATGATGATGAAGAACATTGTGAAGAGTTACTGCTGATGACAGGAACAGGCAGACGAGCTGAAAACATGAGAGAATGAAGATATTCAAGAAACATTGAGAGGATCAAGATGATAAAAAAATGTTTAAGACCCTGCACGTTTCTTACCAGTACTCCTTAATATGATTCAATCTTATTCTAAATTTTCAGGATATAAAATCCGTGATCACTTTTGTAAATATTTACAGATTAGAAACTGTTTTGTGGCAAAAGTTTCTATGGGACTAAAAAAGAAAGTTTTAGAAAAAATTTGTGAACTACCAAGACTTCTCCAAAAATCATCTAAATTCTATCAACTCAGTTTAAGAATTGGTTATAAGAACTGTGAAAACTTAAGATTGATTTGGCAAAGAGACATAATACTGAAATAGATAAGGACACTTGGGACAGAATTTTGTCCTACAGTGGAAGGTACATAAAAGAAGCAAGAGGTAAATTTATCCAGTATAAGGTATTACATACAATGGGTACGGAAAGTATTCAGACCCCCTTAAATTTTTCACTCTTTGTTATATTGCAGCCATTTGCTAAAATCATTTAAGTTCATTTTTTTTCCTCATTAATGTACACACAGCACCCCATATTGACAGAAAAACACAGAATTGTTGACATTTTTGCAGATTTATAAAAAAAAACTGAAATATCACATGGTCCTAAGTATTCAGACCCTTTGCTGTGACACTCATATATTTAACTCAGGTGCTGTCCATTTCTTCTGATTATCCTTGAAATGGTTCTACACCTTCATTTGAGTCCAGCTTTGTTTGATTATACTGATTGGACTTGATTAGGAAAGCCACACACCTGTCTATATATGACCTTACAGCTCACAGTGCATGTCAGAGCAAATGAGAATCATGAGGTCAAAGGAACTGCCTGAAGAGCTCAGAGACAGAATTGTGGCAAGGCAAAGATCTGGCCAAGGTTACAAAAAATTTCTGCTGCACTTAAGGTTCCAAAGAGCACAGTGGCCTCCATAATCCTTAAATGGAAGACGTTTGGGACGACCAGAACCCTTCCTAGAGCTGGCCGTC
>RJVU01049572.1:9143075-9180194 GCA_003731715.1 Anabarilius grahami
ACTTTTATTTTTATGACATTTTTATGAGCTTTTACAATTAAACCAAAAAATATGTTTATATCTTACCAATCAGTCTCCACCAGCACAAACAGAACAAAACAAGCATGTGAAACATTTTCTTCAGTTGTTCAGTGTCTGATGAAACTATCTGTTAAAAACACTGAAGCTGGTGTGAATCCTCCCAGAGTCTGACCCTCCTACTTTCACTCGCTGCATTCGCATACAATCAAATGTTATAGTTATTCAAGCACTTATTAAGACTGTTCTTAATGGATTCTTTATTTTTGTCATTTAACACACTCTTTGTAAATGTCTGATTGTTAAATGGCTAAAAGAATATCATGTGAATAGTGTATAAACTACACTTCACTGTAAAATAGAGCCTAACTCTAGTGATTTAAAATATGTTGTGTATATTTCTATATTTATTCAATTGTCAATTTCAGTGTATGTAAACATGAAAATAAATAGTTAAACCCGTCTGCCATCTCACAGTAGCAGTTTTACTGAAGTTCATCTTCTGAGTCAAACTGAAACCTGCTGCGGTCTGATTCCTGTCTTCAGCAGAGACTCTTCACAATGTTCATCATCGTTATCACTGGTGTGTTCAGTGTTGGATTATTCATTGTTTATTCCAGAACAGAACTACACGTGAATCTACAGTGTTTTTTGTAGATAGGAGCATGTAAGGGAACAGAAAGATCAATTCTCATTTAGTAAATACACAAATAAACTCAGCAGTAAAAACATGAATCAGCATCTTAAATGCTTCTCAAAAGGCACAATGTTAGAGGCAACAACATATTTGTTATAAGAAATTACAAAGAAAATCATGGCTCTGTTGGTGCCCCAAGCGAGATTTTAGATAGCGCCCAACTAAATAAAGAAATAAATACTTATCTTTCATATATGAACTGTAATTTACTATGATATGAATACTGAAGGACAGACAAACATCAAGAACAGAAAAAAAAAGAAAAACACAAGAACTACAACTTTCTTCAGCCACAGCCTTAGATGAACTGAAGATAAAAGACATTAAATCTCTGAAGATCTGATTCAACAACTCCACAAACAGCATTACCAGCTTCATTTATTACTAACCAGACTGACTTTATTTCTGTCACACGTCTACAGAAGGTCTTACTGACAATTAGATGTTGATGACTTATTGAAAATATGACTTCTGGCTGAAGTCACCATTATGGTGGTTAGCGCTTGCTTTAGTTAGGCAGTTTGACTTGACTTTTTAACATTAATTTTTCTCTGGTTGCTCTAACTGTGTTTGTTATGGCAAGAACAGTAAAAGTTAATGTGATCAGATGGTGTTGGTTTGATGACAAGAGTTTAATCATAAATGCCATTTTCAAAAAAAGTTTTCACCGAAATCAGTATTGTATTTGGTCGTTATTGAAAAGTAATTGATTAATTTTGCACAAAATGTGATATCCGTCGTGTTATTCTGTCATGTTTTCTCCCTTTCTTTCCAAAATGCGACAAATGCCAGTCTCTTTTTTCTGCAGAAAGAGATATATCTGCTCAACCAATCACAGCGCACCATTCCAAAAGCTGTTTTTAATACCAATGTACTCCTATATGGAGAGGCAGCAGACCTGGAGCCGGTAGATATACGCCCCAAGCAGTTTTACGCCCCTGTTGTAACTCATGCGTCCAGTAGGGGGAGAAGGAAATACAGCGAATAACACTATATGGGGAGGCTGCAGACCTATGACCTACTGTAAAATGTATTATTTATATTTATTTATAAACTGTTTTTATATACAGGAGACTGACTGATATATGATGTTGTGAATTTATATGGTTACATTTAGATATTAACCATATTTAGGCCATTAGACATACAGTACTGTGTAATCATATGGATCCTAAATGAAATATCTGCTGTACAATTCACAATTGTTTGTCATGCAGCTACAAAACATGTCCTACGTAGCATTTTATGAATACAAACACAATTTAACCCTTTTCTAAAATTCCAAGGGTCATTTAAAAGAAAGAGACAATATTGTTGTTCACAAAAAAATATTTATTAACACCATGACTTGGTTATTTCTTAACAGCATGACTCCTGTAGATGACTCTCCTATGGCTTGCCACTCTTCTTTAATTGTTTTTTTATCCTGCTGTCAAAGTGCTCTCACTCACTGATAAAAAATAAATAAAAAAGCAAAAGTTGCATAGTGGTAGAAACAATGGTTATTTATACATAATGGCAGGATGTCATGTTTCAACATTTTTTCCTTTATAGGATCCTTACAGTACCTTGCGTCAATGACAGGTCCTCGCAGGACTATTATTTTTAGAGCAATGGTCTAACATTATGGATAAACTATTTGACATTAAAAACAATGTGAATATGACACCATGCAGAGCACAACTAACACACAGACCTACCTCTGGAAAAAAGGACATCCATAATGAATCTGATCTGGTCACTGTGGGTGTGTGTGGGTGTGCTGTCCAGAATTGAAGTCAGGTGAGTGTAGATAGCATCAATTTGCTCCTGATCTTCAATGAACAACGGCACAGGCACTTTCTTGATGGAACACTTGGAAAAAGTGTCAAGCCACTTTGATTTTTTTTTGTCCATTGATGATGAAATGATGATGCAGAGAAAATTGAAAATTACATTAAAAACATTTCCATGTATGTGTAAGTTGTTTATTTACTAGACAAGCTATTGGTTTAGAATGCAGTTAAAAAAAATGCATTCTTGATGCATGTACCTGAATGTGGTTATCGGTTCCTCTTGCCACAATGAAGTCCACCAGAGCCTGGTTGGACAACATTCGGTTCCTCTCGGCAACAACATGTTGTGGCAAGTCATGTGTTAATCCTGGAAAACTCCTGTAAAGAGGTCGTAATGTCCCTTCAGTCAGGTATCTTGCCTCCTGGTTCCAGTGGGCGAACCTTTTCCCATGCCTTTTAAAAAAGAAAAACTCTACTTTGTTGGCCCCCAATAGGACACCTCTTGTTGTGGACAATAAACAGGCTGCATTGATAATTTAATGTATAATTATACACATACCACTCTGTCTCAAACCGCTCAATTAGACGTAGACACCACCACTCCCTGATTGCAGGCATGTCAAGCTAACAGAAATTGTAATGTCACAGTATTAGTATTTAATTTGTATTGTTAGAATTTAATCACCAGCAATAAACTTTATAGCAACCTTCTAAGGAAGAAAATAGAAAAGCTCACGAAGTGAAATTGAATGGAGTGTTCAGCACAGTGTAAAGGGCATACTGAAAAAGAGTAAAGATTAATTTCCAGGAAAAAAGAAAGAAAAAAATAGCTTTAGTAGCCTGTTTTAATAGCTTACCATGAGCATGAAAACTCCACAATCAATGCTGTTGGTCTGTTGAGGAAAGACCTTTAGGAAACAAATATTTTAGAGTTTGAAATAAAATAAAAACATACACAGCGGTGAAAATATGTACAGTAGTATTGTAGTTGTGTGTCACCCCAATATCCAATCCTGTGCCTTCTGTCCACTGTCCAGGGTCAAGACGATGTGCAATACTCCTAAGATTTGGGTAAAAGACAAATTAACAAAGAGCCATGAGGAGTCCTATGTTACAAAGCATACGTAACAGCATATCATATGGCCATATACAGGTCCTTCTCAAAAAATTAGCATATTGTGATAAAGTTCATTATTTTCCATAATGTAATGATAACAATTAAACTTTCATATATTTTAGATTCATTGCACACCAACTGAAATATTTCAGGTCTTTTATTGTTTTAATACTGATGNTTTCAGTTGGTGTGCAATGAATCTAAAATATATGAAAGTTTAATTTTTATCATTACATTATGGAAAATAATGAACTTTTATCACAATATGCTAATTTTTTGAGAAGGACCTGTATTAAACCAGCATTTTTACTCCTCTGCTCACACCCATTTTAGTCTATTTTCTCCCACAGAACATGGACGTCCTCATCCACAAAGAGACCTGATTTTGCTTTGCTGGTTTAATCTATTAAGATAGATGTTTCTATCTAGAACAATGTAACCACATGTCTACATTACATGCCATAAGAACGTGGCAACTGTACACTCTAAAAAATGCTGGGTTAAAAAAAACCCAAGTTGGGTTGAAAATGGACAAACCCAGCGATTGGGTTGTTTTGACCCAGCAGTTGGGTTAAATGTTTGCCCAACCTGCTGGGTAGTTTTATTTAACCCAACAATTGTTTACAAATTACTATATGTCTGGCTTAAAATGAACCCAAAATAGGTTGGAAATTAAAAATCAGACTCATAATTACTAGAGGCAACAATAATAATCAAAAAGATGAGCATTTATTAATAAGCAATTTAATAAATGTTTATTGTTTAAATATTATTCAAAAAAAGTATTATTAATGTTTGTTTATTAAACATATTAATAAATGTTAATTTCCAACATATTTTGGGGTCATTTTAAGCAAGAAATACAGTAATTTTTAAACAATATTTGGGTTAAATAAAACTACCCAGCAGGTTGGGCAAACATTTAACCCAGCCGCTGGGTTAAAACAACCCAATCGTGCAGCCGCAATGCATGATGGGAGCCGTACGATTCTGCTTGTTATCATCAGGTGTCTTCAATAATTGAACAATCATCACTCAATTAATCACTTGATTACCTTAATTAACTTGCTGTATAAATAGAGTACTTTATTGTATTAAAAAAACAACAACAATATATTACCTGTGTATGACTTGTGTAAATGTACAGCAATTAGTTGCCAGGAATTTCCTGTAAAATGACAATACATTTTTAACAATGTGGTCCTGAATGTTCTTGGTTTTAGAGGTCTGGTCTTCACCTCTGAAATGAACACACAGATGTGTAAATGTGTAATATTAACACATTACAGGTGTTCTTGGCTTTTTTTTTGTATGCGATATTGACACAAAATGTGTAAACTAGATTGTTACACATAATATGTGTCATTTTTCTACACATTTCTTCTTAGAGTGTAGTATGCCAAGTTTGCCCTTGATTAGCTGGTTCAGATGTGTTTAGTTGGGGTTGGAGCTGAACTCTGCAGGACTTAAGGCCTTTGCACACTGAGTCCGAAATTCGTAAAAATTTGTCACGCACAGAGACCTTGCACACTGAGTTCGACGCGTATTAATGAATCCGTTGCGAAAAAATTCGCAAAACAATACAAAATGGAGTCTTCAAGCAGTGAGCACGATTTGTCCTCTCTCTTCTTAAAAAGAGAAAAAGAAAGAGGAAATATTGGGTCCATCCAATCCTGAGATTGAGAGAGAAAGGAGAGTTCACCTCATCAAGGAGCTGAGTGATTATCCCGAGCGTTTGCAAGTTTACTTCAGGATGTCAGTGGCTCAGTTTGATGCTTTACTACTGGCACTGTCATGAGCCAGGTTTGATTATTCCTCTGTTTTCAGTTTTTTTTCTTCTCTGTTCATCTTTGTTTCGTTCCAGCTGTTCCTCGTTGCTGCCCACACTGTTAGAAAAAAAAGTACAAAATTGTACCTTTAGGGGTACAATGGTACAAAGGTACAAATTTGTACCCTTGTGATTTGTACCTTTGGAGACAATTTTGTACTCTCTCAGAAAATAAAGTACATAATTGTACCTTCAGGGGTACAATGGCTTGTCACTGGGGCTGTACCCTCAAAGGTACAAATTTGTACCCTTGTGATTTGTACCTNCATCCAGCACTGCTCTGATCTCCTCACTTCTCCTTTCATTTTCTCTTCTCCCTTCTCTCCTCACTTCTCTTTTCCGCTCTGATCTGGATGTCCTAAAACAGGGATATGTTTTATTATCCAACATTATTGAAACAACATTTGATAGATCAGTGAGTTATAAAACAGGTTCATTACTTGCAGAGGTGGAAAGTCCAGGGGTCAGAAAGTAAAAGTCCTGCCATATTTTTATTCCACCCACTGAAGCATTAATGAGATAAATAAGTGATTAATTGAGTGATGATTGAGCATTATTGAAGACACCTGATGATAACAAGCAGAATCACCAAAGGAGAAAATCACAATTTTTAAGTTACCATCATTGAGGTCAGGGTTTGTTTTAGTTGAGCTCTTGACCCTTGACTTTTTAATATTAGATTTTGTTTGGGCTGTTTCAGCTGCATTAAAACCAACCAGACAAGCAAAGTTTAAATAAGGTCAGGTGGTGTTGGTTATGTTTACACATAATCATTATTTGATCTGAATCACTGAACTCATTTAGAGCCCAATCTCTGAATTAGATTTACATTATTGATCACAGCAGCACTGTGATTCTACAGCGGGAGATCCAGTTTTCAAAATAATCCAAAGGTTTTATCAAAAGCTGTTCTAAATCAAACACCGCTCTCATTTAGAGACACAGACATCAAGAATCAGTCTGTGAATCTCAACAGTGGTGACTGTCAAAAAGAATGTTGCAATGCATTCTGGGAGCCACCAATCAAAATTCATCCACGGCTCCCATCATGCATTGCTGCATGAATAAATTATGAGCTAAATTATGAGCTGAATTGTCTTAGTAATTTTCTTTATTCTCACTATTTTATTTTTTGCTGTTTTTCTGTGACTTTTTAGTAGCTTGTTTTCTAATGTTCAGAGTTGATCTGTTTATCAGAATATGTTGCTTGTCACCGTCGTTGAGATTCACAGGCTGATTCTTGATGTCTGTGTGTGTCTAAAAAAAAACTTTTTCTTTTGATCAGAACAACTTTTAATAAATCCTTCAGATTGTATTGATAAAGTTGATCTTCTGCTGTAGAATCACAGTGCTGCTGTAATCAATAATGTAAATCTAACTCAGAGATTGAGCTCTAAATGAGTTCAGTGATTCAGATCAAATAATGATTATGTGAAAACATAACCAACACCAACTGATCATCATTTAACATTGCTTGTCCGGTTGGTTTTAATGCAGTTAAAATTGCCCCAACATAATCTATTATAAAAAAGTCAAGGGTCAAGAGCTCAACTAAAACAAACCCTGACCTCGATGATGGTAACTTAAAAATTGTGATTTTCTCCTTTGGTGATTCTGCTTGTTATCATCAGGTGTCTTCAATAATGGTCAATCATCACTCAATTAATCACTTATTTATCTCATTAATGCTTCAGTGGGTGGAATAAAAATATGGCAGGACATTTACTTTCTGACCCCTGGACTTTCCACCTCTGATTACTTGACATGTTGTGTAAAGCTGTTGTGCTGCACTATATTTTGAGTGTTTCATAGGATTTTTTGGATTAAAAACATTGATCTGATGAACCATCTGAATGTCTTTATTGTGGGGGGTACATTTTACCTTCTCTGAATAAGTAATTGTTATTAACTGATATTAATTAGCTTTGATTTGAAGAGATCATTTTTACCTAATTTTAATGAGTAAGTAGCTGTTGAATATATACATAAATGTGAGGTATTGTTACCCAATTTATGCAAGCATTTAATAGCTTTTTACTTCAGATAGTTTATACTCAATATATGGGATTAAATCTACCCCACCAAAGACGATGCAAATTGTTACCTCACATTTATTGGGTAAATTCTATAGATTAGTTTTTACAGTGAAACACTGGTAAAAAGTGATAAAAGTCATTGACTGAGCAGTTTGTGAGTCAAAGTAGACTGTGTTGTGGTCTGATTTTTCTGCATCTGATGTGGTTTGATCTGCTGATCTGAATCTGAGTTTATTATTAGATGAATGAGGTGAGTGTGAGTTTCAGTGTTTTGTGGCTGAACTTTTTTTTTTTTTTTTACCTTCCTGCTAATGTGAACTGAAATAAAATGACTTTCACCGCAAAACATCTCTTAAGTTAAATAATCTAATACTGAGATTAAACATTCAATGACAATCATTATTATACATCATGAATGAATTATGCAGGGCCAGAATTCATTAGAAAATGTATACAGGAGAATATTAAGAATTTCCATGACTTCATGTGTTAAAGGAAGTGGTCGTGTGAGAATTAGCTGCGACAGAGGTTCAGTCTTTATGTGGATCACAAACACACAAAGCGTCGGTTCAGTCGAGTTTCTGTGTTTTCAGACATTTTAAGGGTTTTCAGTGAACAGATGAAGAAAATGTCTCTGAAATTAGTTTTGCTCTGTTTGTGTTTGTGGCGTCTGGATGGTGAGTTTAAATGTGTTTTTATGACTTCAGTTGTTTCTGTTCTTGTGCCATGTAATAATTTAATGGTTAAATTAGTCAGACTGGATCAACATTCACTGTTATTCTTATATAGAAATAATTCAGCTGTGATTTTACTGTCAGATCAAGTTTGAATTCACCTCTATATTAGCGACTGATTCATTCAGCCTGTTTTTCTGATACAAGCAGCATTCATTTTATTTGCATTAATTAAAATAATTTCTATATTCTATATTATCTATATTGTATATTCTCTATAATAATGTTATTTGTGATTAATCAGTCAATATTGTTTTTCAACCAGAATGTTTTTTTCCAACCAGAAAAGTTTTAATTTCAGTTACATAAAATATATGTAAGAAAGTGTCTCACCCTGAATCAGCATGTTTTTAGGAGTTATTTGCTCAGTATCTTGTGTCAATGACTCGACTATGTCTGTCTGATTGGTTTTTGATGTTTAGATGGAAACATAATTTGCCTTTTTCGACATATTAGTGAATGAAACAGGGCTGAGCAAACTTGTTTTCAGTTTGTTGGTCTTGTTTGGTTCCTATACACTAAATGTCTTTTATTAGCTTAGTTTAAAGTTATGAAACCGTGATATACCGGCAGAATCTTACAAAAAAAAAAAAAAAAAAACTGTGACTGTGATAGATTTTTTATCAAACCGCACAGCACTACATTGTTTCTATCACTGAAACATCCCGAATTCACATGGACATTAATATATGCTGTCCATCGATTACAATTTTTAATCGCGATCAATCACACTTCTGTTCTGTTTTTGCTTTGTTCAGTCATAGTGAAATGAATCATATGCCATTTATCTTATTTCACACATTCATTTTGTCATCATTTCCTATGTCCAGCAAAGTAAACAATCAGATTAAAGGATGATTTTCACAAAACAAGGTTTTTGCATTTTTTGCATTCATAGTGAAAGCGCCTTTAGAATGGAAATTTCCGCTTCCCAGGTTTACAGGTGCTTGTGCCATTGTAGAAAATACCCTTTGCGGTGCCACCACGTTCCCATTTCTCCCACCCCTACCGAGGGGGACCATATCCAACCCCCGAAACGTGATTTCTAGAGAGGGGGACCCCCCAAATGTGAATTATGAGTGATTTGTTAAATAAAATACAGTAAATATGAAGCTCAGATACCAAACAGCATTAGTTTTAGTGTGACATTAAACATTAAAGCACAAGTGTCTTATTATGTAGACATATCCACCTGACTTTACAATTCAATTATTAAAATAAGTTAATTAAACTTCATCAAACCAACATGATTTTAAAGCTTTAATCTGTGCAAAATTCTGTTCTTCAGGTGTGTTTGGTTTTCAAGTTAAGTCAGTGAAGGAGGGAGATTCAGTCACTCTGAACTCTGATCTTACTGAGATGAAGGATGATGATGAGATTCGGTGGAGGTTTAGAGATGGAATTAAAAACACTGTAATAGCTGAAATCAATAAACAGGCCGACAGATTCACTGTTTATGATGATGTTTTTGATGGGAGATTCAGAGACAGACTGAAGCTGGACAAACAAACTGGATCTCTGACCATCACAAACACCACAACTGAACATGAAGGACATTATGAACTGGTACAGACCAATAGTTCTGGAAAGTTTTTCGATCTATCTGTCTATGGTGAGTTAAATCTTTTACCTGTTTTTGTCACAGTTTGCAGGTTTGTCGACTCATTTCTTTGTGTGTGTGTGTTTCCACGGCTGATTAGTAGATCCTTATTTAATGTCTGTGCTTTATGCCCTGTGTTGTCAGATCGTTGGTGTTCTCAGGTGCTGTGTTTTTGCGCACTAAGGCTCAAAGCCTTCCGTCTACATCGTTGGTCATAAAGTGTGGCTTTCTTCTAAGAACATTCTTCTCCGCTCCGTTTGTAGTAAATTAGCTCCTAAATTTACTGGCCCGTTCACTGTCACTAAGATTCTTAGCCCAGTGGCAGTCCGCCTCAAACTCCTTCCTGCGTACAGGAGAATTCATCCCGTTTTTCATGTCTCCAAATTGAAACCTGTTTTTCACTCACCTATTAATCCGCCTGCCCTGGTTCCCCAGGAGGCGCTCCTAGATGGAGTACTGTAACGGTTCACAGGTTTGTCAACTCATCGACTTTCTTCCTGTTGGATATTACTCTGAGGACTGGCTGCCCATTGTAGTCCCTGCGCTGCCAAGAGACTTTTGCCATCTGCACCCATGACTTTCTGACTGCTGCTTTCTCTGCTCTGCTGAAGTTTGTTCTATTAAATCGTTTTTCTGCAGTCGCAATTGACTCCTCGTCATTTCCCGTGACAGTTTTATTTAAAAATTTTTTTACAAAAAGGTACAATTATCAATCCAAACCCCACTTCTGTTGATTTCTGATATTACTGATCAAGTTGATCAAATTTAAAGTAAATTAAATTAAAAAAGAATTATTTACTTTAGTAAATTATCAGATAACCCTCTCAGTCTGTGTTGAACCCTGTTTCTTTTTGTTTTCTGTGTGTGTTTGGTGAAACAGTTGAAATATCAGTGAAGGAGGGAGATTCAGTCACTCTAAACCCTAAACTGAAGGATGATGATGAGATTCAGTGGATTTTTGGATATAAAGACACTTTAATAGCTAAAATCAATAAACAGGCCGACAGATTCACTGTATATGATTATGTTCTTGATGGGAGATTCAGAGACAAACTGAAGCTGGACAAACAAACTGGATCTCTGACCATCACAAACACCACAACTGAACATGCTGGAGTTTATCTAGCAGCAAATAATCATCGTGTGATTAAACCTTTCATTCTTGCAATCTATGGTGGGTTAAATAATTGATTCAAAACACAATCTAAACACAATTAGCTTTTTATTTAATGCCTGTTCTGTTGTTTTATATTATTATTTTTTTAATTTAAATGACTAATTATTTGCGTAAACATTCAAAAATTCTATATATCTGTGACGAACCCTGTTTCTGTTTGTTCTGTGTGTGATTCAGTGCCAGTGACGGAGGGAGATTCAGTCACTCTAAACTCTGGTCTTACTGAAATGAAGGATGATGATGCGATTCACTGGAGATTTGGAGATGAAATCACTTTTATAGCTGAAATCAATAAACGGGACGACAGCTTCACTGTATATGATGATGTTCTTGCTGGGAGATTCAGAGACAAACTGAAGATGGACAAACAAACTGGATCTCTGACCATCACAGACATCACAACTGAACATGCTGGACTTTATAAACTGATATTGAGAACAAATGTATTGAAGGCACTCAGAGTTTCTGTCTATGGTGAGATAATTTTTCCTGTCCTTCAAATATTCCTTATACAGTATTAGTGTTTATTGACTGATCTGATCTCAATTTAATGTTTTTTTTTGTTTCCTCTCAATGTTTCTTGAATATCTTCATTCATCCTCATTTCTCTTTATTCTTTCATGTTTTTCAGCTCGTCTCCCTGTTCCTGTCATCAGCAGTAACTCTTCACAATGTTCTTCATCTTCATCATCATCATCATGTTCATTGGTGTGTTCAGCTGTGAATGTGAGTCATGTGACTCTCTCCTGGTACAAAGGAAACAGTTTATTGTCCAGCATCAGTGTGTCTGATCTCAGCATCAGTCTCTCTCTACCTCTGGAGGTGGAATATCAGGATAAAAACACCTACAGCTGTGTGCTGAACAATCCCATCAGCAACCAGACTCAACATCTGAACATCACTCAACTCTGTCACGCATGTTCAGGTACGGCAGTGCTTATATTAGTTGATGTCAGCGCTGATATTAGTGTTTAGTGACTGATCTGATCTCAGTTTGATGTTTTTTTTTGTTTCCTCTCAATGTTTCTTGAATATCTTCATTCATCCTCATTTCTCTTTATTCTTTCATGTTTTTCAGCTCGTCTGCCTGTTCCTGTCATCAGCAACTCTTCACAATGTTCATCATCATGTTCATTGGTGTGTTCAGCTGTGAATGTGGGTCATGTGACTCTCTCCTGGTACAAAGGAAACAGTTTATTGTCCAGCATCAGTGTGTCTGATCTCAGCATCAGTCTCTCTCTACCTCTGGAGGTGGAATATCAGGATAAAAACACCTACAGCTGTGTGCTGAACAATCCCATCAGCAACCAGACTCAACATCTGGACATCACTCACCTCTGTCACACATGTGCAGGTACGGCAGTGCTGATATTAGTTGATGTCAGCGCTGATATTAGTGTTTATTGACTGATCTGATCTCAGTTTGATGTTTTTATTCCTCAGACTCTGTCCACTGTTGTGGTCCTACTGAAGCTGTGATCCGATTGGTCCTCTCTGCTCTGGTGGGCGTGGCTACTGTCATTGTTCTGGTTTATGACATCAGATCCAGAAGAGCTGAACGAGATCAAGCACATACTCACACATCAGGTACATGATTGATGATGTCAGTTTTTATATATACAACTTGTGAAATTTTCTTATATGTGGCTTTATATTTTATATGTTCATCTTTTTCAGAAAGTATTGAAATGAATGCTGAACTTTAAAGGCTGTTTAGGTGTGCATTTGTTCTTCTTTTTTCTCTTTTGATGATTATTTGAGCTTGATCTCTCTCTTTCAATGTCATATTTTTTAAAATCCAGTTTTAAAGGCTTTATTGATTATATTTCTCTGTAAGACACACAGATCTCACTTATTGCTGCTGTCCACTTGTCAGATGTATTTGTCTTTATCAATAAAGTTTTCTCACTCTGAAGTTCAAAAGTCTTTCTATGTTTTATTTCATTTATTATGTTGAGCGCCCCCTGGAGGAATACTCACTTTATGTAAGCTCTAGTATTCAACGTGTGCTGTGTTGCAAATACAATAATAACTGAAGGTACATTAAGACAGTTAAGCTGTTTTCACTTTAATTGTTTTTCACATTATTTGTTTTAGTATGTCTCTTTTGAGTCTCTTTTACACTGATAAGAAAAAAAATGAGATACAATATTATATTATAATTATATATACAGCACCAGATACAATATTAATCTAAACACCATTTTGGTTCTTTAATGTCTATCGCAATCCCAAACTGGACCAATCAGCTGTGACTGTGAGTAAAATGACATGTATCTGATGCAATAAAGCCACTCTCCCTGTATCTCTCGCTCCAAATGAAATCAGTTTATAGTGAAAACATTTTAGAGACAAAATTGCTCATCTTTTGCTGCAAATTATTTATTATATTTATATTATATGACTTAATTATGTATAATTCATATATATTCCTATTCATATTATTATATTAAATTATTATAATAAATTATATTAATTTTAAATTGACAAATATAATACATGCATCGATATATAAAGCTTTTAAACAAATTAAGCGTATGTGTATTCATTTGAGCTATTTGTGAAACTAATATAAATTATTATGTAAATTATTAGACATATTTCTTTGATTCACATGCATTGATATAGTCAGATATTTCCTTTCAGCTGCCTTCTCAAACTTTCACTGCATCAGTGTTTATTCCTGCCTTGTAAATGCATTTAATTTCATTATATTTTTCATAACAATCTCTTAATCTTCAGAAGAGAAGTGAATTGCACGGCTCTCTCGCTAGAAGTGAAATAAACAGACGATCTGCATGTTCTGTGTGATTTGCAATCGCAACAATCGCAAACTCTGGATTAAACCTGGGTTTACAGAGAATGATTACACCGAGCGTTGTGGAACAACTGATCCTGGACTAAACAAGGTTGGATTTATCTGGATTTGTCAACTCTAATCCTACTCCGAAACTCAGAGTTTGTTCAACAAGCTTCGTGCAACAGGCCACAGAGGTGTGGTCGAGACCAGACCAAAACAAGATCATTCAATCAAGATAATTAAACGTGTAATTATTGGACATTATTGATGAACACCTGCTGTTAACAAACCGACTCACTGGAAGAACAGAAAAAAAGAAAAAACACACAGAAACTCTTGAACCTCAGAGTGAGAAAACTTTATTGATGAGGGCAGGCAGAAACATATGGAGAAAAAAGCATGTTATACTAAATAATCTAGTGTGAGCAAAGCATCCTTTGATAAACATTCAGTATTTATCATTCAGGATCACAATAAACTCATTAAAGATCACTTAGAGGAAATATAAATGACAAAACATTTGAAACAGTAATAGATTGTAAAGACAGATGCAGTTGTTGTGATCAGAACATCATTTGTGATTGTGAAGAAGAATCACACAGAGAGTTTGATCATTGCTCTTTGGTGAAAAACGTGTAAATCGCCTTCGTCATCTCAGATTCCTGTCAGACAAACACAAACACAAAAGAATCAAAGGAGAAAATCAGCCCTGATTAATGACAATTAATAAATAACAGAAATGTGCTGCCAATTATGGGATATAAATCAGTGAATATTATGGAATAGGAGTGTATGTTTTGTGTTTGTGTATAATGGAGTAGTCTCTTTGTCATTCATGAAAACGAAAGTTTAAAATTTTAAAAAAAAAATTTGTTTTTTTTCTTACAAATATGTATCTTTTCACTTCAGAAGACATTGATTCATCCATTGGGGTTGTATGGATTACTGTAGTTATTGATGTTTGTGCTGTTTGATGCTTCGACTTTTAGGAACACACATGCTTGCATTAAAGTGTTCCCAGATATTATTTATTTTTCTAAAAATAATTGTTTGTGTTCATCTGAAGAAGGAAAGTTGTATACACCTCAGATGGCATGAGGGTAAAAGATGAGTAAACGGTGAGCACATTTCCGGGTGTACTGTATTTGCTTACAGAATAGACATGGGATTGCCTTTTAAGATTCATCAGTGGAAAGAAAGAAAAAGAAGAAGAGGAACAAGAGGAGGATGAAGCCAAGCAAGAGAAACAAATAAATGTGTTGTGAAATAAGTTGTGTTTTCAAATAAGGTTTCCGGTTGATAACAGAGTTTTTGGCAATTTTTTATTTTATTTTATTTTATTTATTTATTTTTAATTTACCCTGTAACTGCATGAAACAAGAGTCTAACAAGCACCACTTTAATTTACGGCCCGCAATGTCAAACTTACCCTGTAACTACACGAAACAAAAGCATATTTCTCCTTGTATTAAAATAGTTTGCAATAGTTCTTTCTACTTGCCTTGAAACAACTTCAGATTGACAGCACAATCTGTATGTCTTTTCAGCGCCCCTGTGAAGTTCACTTCACCCTGTGATTTCACTCGTTTAATCAGTTTCAAATGATTATTAGTTTTAGGTTGTGTTTCCAATTAGAAATTAATCATTGGTTATGTATTAATTTAGATATTTGATTATTCTGGGTATCCCATATTTTCAATTATTCATTCATCAGGGACCCAATGCCGCACAGAAATACTCGCCCTGGGTTTTGCGGTAAACTCGCCAGTCTGATCTTCGTCAGAGGGTGTAATAAGTTAGCTAATACCTTTAGTCGGTTGCCTACTGCTCACTCGAACAAAAGTGTATTTTAATTTAGCCACTTCCATACACCTTACTAAATCAGCGGTAAACGGAAATCAAAAGGTCTTCAGATGAAGTGCTGCTCCTTCATTCATGCGCCTTCAGTTTGTTCTACCCTGGACACAGATTTACGGTAGCCTCCCATAATTTACTGGTAATAATGATATCAGGAGAATCCAGAGTAAATCAAATATAACATTTTACTTGTCAGGTAAAAGTGTATCATGTCAATTACATAAATAACCAGTTAGAAGCCAATTCAGAAATCATAAATACATAACATCAGTTGCTCAAAGATGACTCTAAGAGTAACAATTGCATATACACACAGTGGTGGATTAGTGTTTTAAGACACACACCCATCACTGCATGGGGGTTTCTGGCTACAGAAGATCCCACATGACTGCTTTGCACTTTACCTTATATACCCAGACCAGAACAAAAGGGTTGTAAATTTTTTACTACACCAACACCTGTTTTGGGGGGAGAGGAGTGGGCTTTCATAATAGGCACCACCCAAAAAGAGGACAGAATTCTCCTTAGTTTTCAATCTTCTTCATAATACCAGTGACTGCTGTGAAATTGAGACCATTTTACCAATCGACATTTAAAATGATACCAAACATGAAAGGAAAAAACAATAGATACACAAGTTACATCATACATAGAATATGCCTTCCTGGATAACTTTCAGTGACTTGAGTCAGGGGGAAGGAGAGTTTGTGTGTGTGTGTGTGTGTGTGTGCGTGTGTGTGTGTTGGATACTGTAGACGTGTGAGGACAGTTTAGGGCAAGGCGTTGTCCTATGCTATTTCTTTGAGATCTTCTCTCCAGACGAGTTTTATTGCATTATTTCAGGCAATAAAATGGCAAAGAATGGTTAATGGCAAATGTAGTTTTCAGACATTTTAAGGGTTTTCAGTGAACTGATGAAGAAAATGTCTCTGAAATTAGTTTTGCTCTGTTTGTGTTTGTGCCGTCTGGTTGGTGAGTTTTTAATGTGTTTTTATGACTTCAGTTGTTTCTGTTCTGGTACCATGTAATACATTACTGGTTAAATCTGTCAGAGAGGATCAACATTCACTGTTATTCTCATATAGAAATAATTCAGCTGTGATTTTACTGTCAGACGAAGTTTAAATTCACCTCTATATTATAGCGACTGATTCATTCAGCCTGTTTTTTTCTCAGATACCAGCAGCATTCATTTTATTTTTGTTAATTAAAAGAATTTCTATATTCTAATATAGTCTCTATAATATTGTTATGTATGTTTCATCAATCTATATTGTTTTTTAACCAGAAACGTTTTTACAACCAGAAAAGTTTTAGTTTCAGTTACATCAAACATCTTAAAAACACCACAAACATCCAGTTCTGGGTAAGAAAGTGTCTCACCCTGAATCTGCATGTTATCAGGAGTTATTTGCTCAGTATTCTGTCACTGACTCGATGTCTCTGTCTGTCTGATTGTGTTTGATGTTCAGCTGGGGTGTCGTTTTCTCACTAAAGAATTTCTTTAAAAATGTAATATTTCTTTTATATTCTCTTGAATCTTCGATGGTAACAGTATTTGCCTTTTTGGACACATTAGTGAATGTAACACAGCTGAATGGATTTTGTTTTCAGTTTGTTGTTTTGAAGATTCAGTTTGGTGCCTACTACACCTAAATGTCTTTCATTAGCTAAGGTAAAAGTTCTCGCATGGAGTGTCTGTGGTAACACGAGCATGTTCTCGTCAAGACTGATCAACAATTACACTCTCATTAGCAATGATTCCATAAAGACATTAGAGAAACTCTGAAATCAGTCTGAAAGTAGAAGCAATGAGACATTTGATAAGAAATGAACAAGAAACAACCTGAAGACAGTTGAAGATGAAACTGTTGCTTTAAGACACTTGTATGGCTCCATTTATGGTGTCATTGATGTCATTACAAGGCCTGCTGGAGGTCAAAGTGATGATGTTCAATGTGTGTGAATTAATCTAGATTAAACTAGATTAATTTTTTTTTTAAGACAAACTTTAAGGGTTGGCTTGAGAAAGCCTGACCAGCAAGTTTAAAGTAGTTTTAAACTTTTAGTTCAATTTTTTTTTAAGTATGAAATAGTTTTAGTTTAGTAGTTTTAAAAGCTAGATTGTTGGACAAACAGACAGACAAATTCCCAGTGTTAAATGAACACCCCTCAGTGTTCAAATGTGTCCACACTACAGAGTGTTAAAAGTAACACTGAAGCAGTGATGAAGTTAATGAGATAATGAAGTGATTAATGACGATTGATCTGATCTCCATGATGGAAATTTGATTTTCTCCTTTGGTGATTCTGCTTGTTATCATCAGGTGTCTTCAATAATGCTCAATCATCACTCAGTTAATCACTTAATTATCTCATTAACTTTAACAGCGCTTCAGTGGGTGGAAAAAAAAATATGGCAGGACTTTTACTTTCTGACCCCTGGACTTTCCACCTCTGCTGGCAAGGTCTAAAACAGTGCTGGTTAAGTATTTCACTAAAACACTCCCACACAGTACTTTTCTTTTCTTCTTTTTGAGTTTGAATTCAATTTTGAATTATTATTGATTGATTAAATAAGTTAATTAAGCTTAATCAAACCAACATCATGATTTTAAAGCTTTAATCTGTGGAAAATTCTGTTCTTCGGGTGTGTTTGGTTTTTTAGAATTGAAGTATGTGATAGAGGGAGATTCAGTCACTCTAAACTCTCGTCTTACTGAAATGAAGGGTGATGATGAGATTCAGTGGAGGTTTGAAAACACTTTAATAGCTGGAATCAATAAACGGGTCGACAGAATCACTGTATATGATGATGTTCTTGATGGGAGATTCAGAGACAGACTGAAGCTGGACAATCAAACTGGATCTCTGACCATCACAAACACCACAACTGAACATGCTGGAGATTATGTAGTAAATAATCATCATGTGAATATACCTTTCATTCTTGCAATCTATGGTGGGTTAAATAGTTCTTTCACATGTTTTATGTTTTAATGACAGTCGTGTAGTAATATAAATCAAGAGAGATCACATTCAGGTAACTCACATAGTTTCTTTACTAGCACTGCATGTTCAAAACACAACTCTCTTCTCCCTTACAGTTCCCACATAATACAACAACTCCCTCTAGTGGGCATTTACCATTCAACATTGTTAAGTGAACACAACAACAACCAGATAATCTAAAGACAATATGATTTTTTAAATGCCCGTTCTGTCGTTTTATATTATTCTTTTGAAATTTAAATGACAATTTATTTGCGTAAACACTCAAAGGTTTTTCTATATCTGTGACAAACCCTGTTTCTGTTTGTTCTGTGTGTTTTTGGTTATACAGATGAAATATCAGTGAAGGAGGGAGACTCAGTCACTCTAAACTCTGAACTGAATGATGATGATGTGATTCAATGGAGATTTGGATATGAAAACACTTTAATAGCTGAAATCAATAATCTGAGGACAAGATTTTTTTTTATGTGTATGCTCTGCAAAAACGCAGTTTTGCGACATGGCTACACGATGACGTCACCACGCAATGCCATCACAATGTCATTTAGCAACTTTAAGCAACAAATCTACCCGCTTTTAGCAACTTATAACCTATTATATGTTTCACCTCTTTATATGTTTCCACTGGAAGCTGTTAATCACAGGTTTTATCCATTTTTGCATCACTGATTCTGTGATCCATCCTGTGGTCTGTTTAAGAATGCTGTGAATGTGCACTTATCCCAGCTATCTAAACCCGGCTTGACATAGCTGCATGTACTCATCCTGGCTCAGCAAACGTGCAACGGACTAAGCTAGGTCAAGCCGCGCTTTTTCTGGTATCCTGGCTTTCTTAATTCTACTTTTGTGCAATACCCCTCTGGCTGGCAGCGTAACTGTATATGATGATGTTCTTGATGGGAGATTCAGAGACAGACTGAAGCTGGACAATCAAACTGGATCTCTGACCATCACAAACACCACACCAGAACTAAACATGCTGGACATCATGTGCTAATGCTAATAAGAGCACATTTATTGAAGGCATACAGAGTTTCTGTCTATGGTGAGATCATTTGTCCTGTCATTCAGATGTTCTTGATATTAGTGTTTATTGACTGATCTGATCTCAGTTTGATGTTTTTATTCCTCAGACTCTGTCCACTGTTGTGGTCCTACTGAAGCTGTGATCCGATTGGTCCTCTCTGCTCTGGTGGGCGTGGCTTCTGTCATTATTCTGGTTTATGACATCAGATCCAGAAGAGCTGAACAAGATCAAGAACAGATTCACACATCAGGTACATACTTCATTGATGATATTAGTTTTTATATATACAGCTTGTGAAATTTTCTTATATGTGGCTTTATGTTTTATATGTTCATCATTTTCAGAGAGTATTGAAATGAATGCAGAACTTTAAAGGTTGTTACGTTTGCATTTTTCCTTCTATTTTTTTTTCTTTTGATGATTATTTGAGCTTGAACTCTCTCATTTTCATATTTTTTAAAAATTACAGTTTGAAAGGATTTATTGTTAATATTTCTCTGTAAGACACACAGATCTCACTTATTGCTGCTGTCCAATTGTCATATTTACTTGCTTGCCTTTATCAATAAATTTTTTTTTCTCTCTGAAGTTCAAAAGTCTTTCTATGTTTTATTTCATTTATTATGTTGAGCGCCCCCTGGAGGAATACTAACTTTATGTAAGCTGTAGTATTCAACGTGTGCTGTGTTGTAAATACAGTCAAGGCTGAAGGGTGTTGTTACGCTCTACTTTATTCACGATACAGAACGGCTCCAGTTTTTATTTCTTTAATAAAACGGTTTCCACACAATACAAATATCAAAGATGAAAAATCATTAAATTCCATCCTTCTGCCAGGAAAACTGTCTGAAAGTGACAGTAAATGGCATGTTGAATTTTCCAAAATGTAATGCCTCATCTGATGGAGCTCAAATAAAAACTAGGATCTGAGACAGTAGGAATTAGGAACTGATCTATTGCACTGTCTCAGTACATTACGTTAAGTGTTTTTCACATTATTTGTTTTAGAATGTCCCCTTTGAGTCTCTTTTACACTGATAAGGAAAAAATTGAGATGGCCACTAAATCACCAGATACAATATTAATCTAAACACCATTTTGCTTCTTTAATGTCTATTCTGTTATTTTATATTATTTCTAATTTGAAATGTAAATTTTAACAAAATATTTTTGCGTAAACATTAATAAAAATTTTTTTTTTACATCTTTCAGTGTTGAACCCTGTTTCTGTTTGAAAATACACACCGCAATGTCCCCAGTGTTAAATGAACCCCTCAGTGTACATATGTGTCCACACTACAGGGTGTTAAAATTGTTGAAGTTGAGATAATTGATTAATTAAGTGATGATAGACAATTAGTGATGACACCAGATCTTAAGCAGAATCATTGAAGGAAAGAGAAAAAAGATGTTAATTAATGTTTTATGGAATGTTTCGTTTCAAGTCACCGTGATGGAGGTCAGTGTTTACTTCAGTTGAGCTATTGACCCTTTACTTTTTAATGTTAATTTTTCTCTGGCTGCTTCAACTTTGTATTTGTAAAGCACATTTGTTATGGTAAGAGAAACTGTAATCTGGCCTGCATTTCCCAAAAGCATCGTAAGCATAAACTGACAATTAGTTGCTTANAGCATGAGTTGATGATCAATGCTTTGGGAAACGCAGGCCAAATCATGATGGTTCTGTTTTGATGATTATATTATCATCATCGTGTAATGACCTGATTCACTGGTCACATCCAGCATTAACTGGTTATATAGATATTTTATTAATTTTCCATTACAGTAAATATCTGATGTTACAGCTTGAGATCCAGCAAAGCTTTAATAATCTGATGTTTTTTTTAAAATCACACACAGACATCAAGAATCAGCATATAAACCGTGACCAACAAGAAACTTGTCATGCACCGATTGGTCTATGAGAAGCTAATTTTATTGAATGTTTCGTTTCAAGTCACCATGATGGAGGTCAGTGTTTGCTTTAGTTGGGATCTAGACTCTTTACTTTTATAATTAACTTCTTTTTTTTTTTTCTCTGGCTGTTCCAACTTTGTGTGACTTTCTCTGATGCAAGTGGTTCTTACTTTCTAGAACAGCAATGGTTTGGTGCTACTTACGAACACTTTTCCTGGTTCAGAGCTGGTGCTTTAGGTCTAAAGACAAAGAACTGATTTGAAATTTGGCTGTGGCTCTAAACCAGCACTCAAACTGCCTTGGTAGAAAAGGGGTAAGAGACACTTACCGTCCTTTGTCCAGTGTATTTGTTGAGTGTTACATTTGTCTCGTCTTTTTGGGTCTGACCTGTAATAACACACATGTTCAATCAATACATGAAGAATGTGTTTTTACAGATGTTTAAGCTGTAGATTCACTTGACCTGCATCTTTGCGTTTCCTGCAGATCCAAAACATCAAAATTACAGCCACAATCAGCAGAGATCCAACAGAGATCAGCACTGTGTAAGGTGTAGTCTGTTCTGTAATGGACAAACAGTCTGGTCTCAATGACTGAGATCAGCTAAGTCAATAAATGGTAATATCAGCACTGCTGTACCTGAACATGTGTGACAGAGGTGAGTGATGTCCAGATGTTGAGTCTGGTTGCTGATGGGATTGTTCAGCACACAGCTGTAGGTGTTTTTATCCTGATATTCCACCTCCAGATGTAAAGAGACGGTGCTGCTGAGATCAGACACACTGATGCTGGACAATAAACTGTTTCCTTTGTACCAGGAGAGAGTCACATGACTCACATTCACAGCTGAACACACCAATGAACATGATGATGATGATGAAGAACATTGTGAAGAGTTACTGCTGATGACAGGAACAGGGAGATGAGCTGGAAAACATCAGAGAATAGAGATAAATATGGACAAACCTAATCAACAATATTATTTTTCATCAAACTGAGATCAGATCAGTCAATAAACACTAATATCAGCACTGCTGCACCTGAAAATGTGTGACAGAGGTGAGTGATGTCCAGATGTTGAGTCTGGTTGCTGATGGGATTGTTCAGCACACAGCTGTAGGTGTTTTTATCCTGATATTCCACCTCCAGAGGTAGAGAGAGACTGATGCTGAGATCAGACACACTGATGCTGGACAATAAACTGTTTCCTTTGTACCAGGAGAGAGTCACATGACTCACATTCACAGCTGAACACACCAATGAACATGATGATGATGATGATGAACATTGTGAAGAGTTACTGCTGATGACAGGAACAGGCAGACGAGCTGGAAAACATAACATAATAAACAGAAATATGAACAAATCTAAATCAACACTCTTATTTTTAGTTTAAGCTGAGTCAGTGTTTATATGATCTATCATCTCTAACAAAATTATTAAACAAAAAATCTATGAATTTTGAAGAGTAAACACAATAACCAGAAATAAAAAGCTAAATGTGGGCTATAAATGAACTACACCACAGTCACATGATCACGGTCACACAAGTGTAAGAAGCAATAGATTCTACTTAATCTATTTTAAAAAATAGCAGTAGGTTACACAATAAATTCCACAGTGTTCAACACCGCTCTGTGTTCATATGGGAACCACAGGCATGGTGTTAAAAGTAACACTTAGGCAGTGTTAGAGTTAATTAGATACTTAAGTGATTAACTGAGTGATGATTGTTTGATTGTTGAAGACACCTGATGATAACGAGCAGATTCACTGAAGGAAAGAGAAACACAAGAACTGCAACTGACTTCAACCACAACCTTAGATGAAATCAACTGAAAATACATTAAATCTCTCTTAATACAAACAGATTGACTTTATTTCTGTCATTTGTCTACAGTTCTTTTTGAGAATTAACAGAGGTTTAGAAATATTTGGTCACCATTCTGGTGATCGGTGTTTCATTTAGTCTCTTGCCTTTTTATGTGAGTTTTTGGTCTTTGTAACAGTGTTTACCAAAGTATGTAATTTGTTACAAAGTAGACCACAAACAAGAGCAATCAGGTGATATGATTTACACAATTAAGAAAAGAACTGACTGTCTAGTCTTATTGCTGATAGAAAGTGGTTGCTTATTATTAAGTTATTTACCCAACATTAACTTAATAGCACAAATCCGACATTTTGAATTTTTATTTTTAAACACATTGTGAGTAAACAAATTTAGACACCCACAGACATCAAGAACCAGCATATGTTTCTCATAAATGGTGACACGTGTCATGCTGGGAGTCATGAGATTTATACTATGGTGGCCCCCAGCATCCATTACAGCATGAAGCGTGTCAACATTAGCCACTTTTCCACCGTTGCGCTGAACGGTTCTTAAAATGGTAAGGAATGGTACCAGTTGTGTTTCCGCTGGAGCCTGGTATGGCACGACACGATTACAAACTGTTCTCAGCCCGGAATTCTCAGCACGGTTGTCTAACCGTGTTGAATCGTGCTGGTAGAATCCGTGAAGTGAAGTCGACTGGTCACTTGTCTCTTGCCTGGCTACGCGCTCTATTTGAGTGTCATAAACACAAATTAATAATTGAATTAAACGAAATACATAATCATCCTCCATTATGCGGTCGTTACTTATATCTCATATCATAAGTAAACCGTTGGGTTACCAAGGCAACGACAGATGCTTTTATATTGAATTCCAAAGAGCGGCCGTTATCAGCCCCACAGTGGAAAACGAAACTGTAACTGTAACAGCTGGCCCGGATCAGCACCGAATGGAATGGTTACACAATGAGAACCTTTCGGCCCGACGGAGGAAAACCGGCTATTCATGACAAACATATGCTCATTCTTGATCTCTGTGTATCTGAACGTTACACAATTTCTTACATTTAAAAAAAATAAATATTGTATTTCTTTTAAAAAAAGAAAAAACACAGACATCAAGAATCAGTAAATTAATCTCAATAATGGTGACATGCTTCATGCCGCAATGCTTGCTGGGAGCCACCACAGTATTAATCTCATGTCTCCTAGCATGCAGTGCGGCATGAAACATGCCGCCATTGATGAGAAACATATGCTGATTTTTGGAGTCTGTGGGTGTGTCTAATCTTCTTTTCCCCAGAGTGTGCTTAAAAATTCAAAAGATGTCTGATCTGTGACAATACGGCTCTGTCGATGAAAATAATTTAACAATGAACAACAGCTTTCAGTTAGTGATGGGATTAGATCATCACTCATCTATCACTTAATTAACCACTTAAGTACCTAAATAACTCTAACACTGCTTGCTGGTGGTTCCCATATAATCACTGAGCGGTGTTAACACTGGGGAATTTACTGTGTTGTTTTCTTTGCAATAGGCTAAGTGTAAATAGTAGTTAGATGCTATTTCTACATATTGGCAGAAACTATTTGCACCACAGTATAGTTGTACATTAAACGGTATGCAATAATAACATAGAGTGTAAATTATTATATTTATTAAAATTATTAAATGGATGTCACTTTATTGGGACAATAAAGCCCTTCCTACACCTGCCCCTAACCGATAAACACTTTATTATTAAACACACTTTAGATACTTTATTTCCACAAGGAGTAAAGTGAGTTTGGCAAAAGACAGATTCGAACTCTGGTCGATTTGCTTCAAAACATTTATCAATGCTCCTTACCCCTATGCTATAGCTACAGTTGGAGTGGAGTTAGTGTAAATAGCCTTTGCTAACAAGGCAGAATATTTGCACTCCTTTAATATTCCGACAACTCTTTCGGTTTTTGTTTAAAAACTGATCTTGTTCAGCTCTTCTGAATCTGATGTCATAAACCAGAAGAATGACAGTAGCCACGCCCACCAGAGCAGAGAGGACCAATCAGATCACAGCTTCAGTATGACCACAACAGTGGACAGACTGAGGAATAAAAACATCAAACTGATATCAGATCAGTAAATGAACACTAATATCAGCGCTGACATCAACTAATATCAGCACTGTCGTACCTGAACATGTGTGACAGAGGTGAGTGATGTCCAGATGTTGAGTCTGGTTGCTGATGGGATTGTTCAGCACACAGCTGTAGGTGTTTTTATCCTGATATTCCACCTCCAGAGGTAGAGAGAGACTGATGCTGAGATCAGACACACTGATGCTGGACAATAAACTGTTTCCTTTGTACCAGGAGAGAGTCACATGACTCACATTCACAGCTGAACACACCAATGAACATGATGATGAACATTGTGAAGAGTTACTGCTGATGACAGGAACAGGCAGACGAGCTGGAAAACATAACATAATAAACAGAAATATGAACAAATCTAATCAACAATCTTCTTTTTAGTTCAAGCTGAGTCAGTGTTTATATGATCTATCATCTCAAACTAAATTATTCAATTATTAACTGTGTAAGTAGATGGTAAAAACAAGAATACTTTAAGAACAGTGCAATTTATCTCTACTCACCATAGAAAGAAACACTGAATATGTTTAATAATGGTGATGAAAATGGTGCTGGTCCAGTCAATTTTTTATAATGTCCAGCATGTTCAGTTGTGGTGTTTGTGATGGTCAGAGATCCAGTTTGTTTGTCCAGTTTCAGTCTGTCTCTGAATCTCCCATCAAGAACATCATCATATACAGCGATTCTATGGGCCGTTACATTGATTTCAGCTATTAAAGTGTTATCATTTCCAAACTTCCACAGAATCACTTCATCACTTTCTTCAGAGTTTAGAGTGACTGACTCTCCCTCCGTCACTGATATTTCATCTGTATCACCAAACAGAAACAGAGTTTAGTAAAGCAGAAAGACTTTTAAATAACTTTATGATTTCAAGTGAATATCATAAAACAAAACAGAAAGCAAAATGGTGTTTGGATTAATATTGTGTCTGGTGAATAAAACATAAAATGGTGAAACAAATATAACTCACCAATGAATGTGAGATAGAAATTCTTTCTCACTCTGTTTATCAGTAGTTTATAATATCCATCATGTTCAGTTGTGGTGTTTGTGATGGTCAGAGATCCAGTTTGATTGTCCAGCTTCAGTCTGTCTCTGAATCTCCCAACATGAACATCATCATATACAGTGATTCTGTTGGCCGTCACATTGATTTCAGCTATTACAATGTTTTTATTTTCAAACCACCACTGAATCACATCATCATCCTTCATTTTAGTAAGATTAGTGTTCATAGAGACTGATTCTCCCTCCATCACTGGCACAAACTCCACTCCTGTAGCACCTGAAGGACAGAGTTTTTCACAGATTAAAGCTTTAATTAAAATCACTTGATGCTGGTTTGATGAAGCTTCACTAAAATCCTTTTGATATGTGAAGTGAATAATATTCTGCAGCAGTACAAAGACAAAAGATGCTGAATAATAGTTGCAGGAGAAATAGTTAAACAGATTTTTATATGGATCAATAACTATTTAAAAGAGAGACTTTTAACTCAAATAAGAGTGTTATCTCACAGTAAAATCACAGTTATATGAGAATAACAGTGAATGTTGATCCTCTCTGACTAATTTATTACATGTAACCACAGAAAGAACTGAAGTCATAAAAACACATTTCAAACTCACCAACCAGACGCCACAAACACAAGCAGAGCAAAACATGGTGAAACATCTTCAACAGTTTCAGTACACAAATATGAAAATACAAACTCTTCAAAACTGGTTCATTAATAAAATGACAGATGCACTGATGTGAAGCTGGTCTGTAGTAAAGTGAAGTGAAACTAAAATATCAACTTGTATTTAAGTGTTAATTTATGTGACGTTCTTGTTTTTTTCCAGCTAAATAATAAACACTCTGAGCTCCAGTAGGCCTTAATTTCCGGTGAGTCAGTAATGTCAGATGCCTTGCACTTTTTCCTTCCTGCTCTCAGCTTACTCAGGATATACTTCATGTCAGACGAGGATATGGTTTTAACTCCAGAAATTTTCTCCCTAAATCAAAACATTCTCACACTCAAATCGTCACGTAATGACGCTTGGTCAGGACCCCTGTGTGTTACTTTTTATAACACAGGATACTCTCTTGATTTCAGATCAAAAGATACACCCAACCGATCTCTTTAGCATGAAATAACCTGTCACAAGACATGTGAGAGCAATGACGTTTTACAATTAAAGCTGACGTAATGATGCAATTACTCATGAGACACACGAGAGCCAATGCAATTTCACTATGAAAGCTGACGTAGCGTTTCTTTGGGCAGCAATTTTTTTTATGTGCATGATCTACGGCAAATGGAGATGATGATCGCTTTTGTTTCTTTTCATCACACAAATCGTTTTGCATTGGAACGCTTGGAATATTTGTACCTTTTGAATAATTTGTGACTGTAGTCGTATCTGGTCATGTTCTGTTTGTTGATTTTTTTTCCCCCGTTTGCCTACCTGTTTGAGTTCTCATTGAGTTACTGATTGATTAGCTAATCTGTTCAGCTGTGATCCTGATTATTCTCTTTCGTTTGCCTCATGCTGAGATTCTGTCTGTTGCTTTGTCCGTTCTCTTTAATACTACGCAGCAAAATCCCCAGTGTTAAATGAACACCCCTCAGTCTACATATGTGTCCACACTACAGGGTGTTAAAAGTAACACTGAAGCAGTTTTGAAGTTAATGAGATAATTAGTGATTAATTAAGTGATGATTGACCATTAGTGGTGACACCTGATGTTAATAAGCAGAATCATTGAAAGAAAGCGAAAAAATATGTTAACTAATGTTTTATGGAATGTTTGCTTTAGTTGGGCTCTTGACCCTTTACTTTTTTAATAGTAGTTTTTCTCTGGCTGCTCCAACTTTGTGTTTGTAAAGCACATTTGTGATGTCAAGAGAAAATATGACAATTTGTTTTAATGATGACGTTATTTTCATGTAATTACCTGATTCACTGATATCATTCAGAGTCTAAATCTCTGATTATATTTGATGTGCAATTTCAGTATTGGTGATTGTAGCTCCGGGATTTTACAGCTTTAGATCCAACAGCAATATGAACAATTTTAATAAAACATTGCGCACAGAAGCTACTGTGTTTGGACACACACAGACATCATCAGCATATGATTCTCAAGAACGGTGACGATAATAAAATACAAAATACTGACAAACAGATCAACTCTGAACATCACAAAACAAGCTACTGTCACAACAAAACAACAGAAAAATAAAAGCAAACAGGAACAATCAATGAAAATTACAGGACAATTCAGCTGCATAAGTTATTCATGCTGCAATGCATGATGGGAGTCATGGATGAGTTTTGATTGGTGGCTCCCATCATGCACTGCAACATGAAGCACTTTGTTTGATTGTCACCATTGTTGAGGGTCATATACTGATTCTTGATGTCAATTAAAGTGTTATCATTTCCAAACTTCCACAGAATCACATCATCATTTTCTTCAGAGTTTAGAGTGAATGACTCTTCCTCCGTCACTGATATTTCCACTGTATCACCAAACAGAAACAGAGTTTAGTAAAGCAGAAAGACTTTTAAATAACTTTATGATTTCAAGTGAATAATATCATAAAACAAAACAGAAAGCAAAATGGTGTTTGGATTAATATTGTGTCTGGTGAATAAAACATAAAATGGTGAAACAAATAAAACTCACCAATGAATGTGAGATAGAAATTCTTTCTCACTCTGTTTATCAGTAGTTTATAATATCCTTTATGTTCAGTTCTGGTGTTTGTGATGGTCAGAGATCCAGTTTGATTGTCCAGCTTCAGTCTGTCTCTGAATCTCCCATCAAGAACATCATCATTTACAGTGATTCTGTTGGCCGTCACATTGATTTCATATACTGATTCTTGATGTCTGTATATGTTTTTAAAAAACTTCAGACTATTGTAGTGAAAAATTAGTAAAACATCTATATAACCAGTTAATGCTGGATGTGATCAGTGAATCAAGCCATTACACAATGAAAATTTCACCATCAAAACACAACCATCGTGACCTGCTCTTCGTAGGTCATCAACTTACACTTATGATGCTTTTGGGAACATAGCCCAGATCATAGTTTTTCTGGGCATAACAAATGGTCATTAATAATCAGACCCTGGGTCACATTCTGAAGGGTGATGCACGGGCAAGGAGCAGTTATTTTACGAAGGTAAGAAGTACCCTGACAAAACTTGAAAAGCCACTTCTTGCCAGTGTTACGGGTGTAACTAATATAGAAAAATATTCATTGCTAGTCTCACACAATAGTTGTTCATTTGCTCATGCTGAATTAAAGATATTACATTTTAGTTTTACATTCATAATTTGTCTCTCCTTTTAAGAAGAACATAACAGTGTTGCTATTATATAACTTTTTTTTTTTACTTAGTTTGTAACTCTTAAAATATATTTTGTGGGTGTGTCTTTTTATCTTACACCTTTAACCCTTTCAACCCCACAGGAACATCCTCTAGTGTCCACACTACAGGGTAAAAGTAACATTGACGCTGTGTTGCAGTGAGATAATTAAGTTAATATGTAAGTGATGATTGAGCAGTAATGATGAACACCTGCTGTTAACAAGCAGAACCACTGAAAAGAGGAACAAGAATACAAATACAAATACAAGCAGAAACACAAGAACTACAACTGTCTCCCAGCCATTACACATTATTACACTTATTACTGACTAGTTTAACTTTATTTCTACAGAAGTTTAGATGTTGATGTTTTATCAAAAATGTTTGGTTTGTTGTCACCATTGAGGAGAACAGTGTTTGCTTTAGTTGAGCTCCTGACCCTTGACTTTTTATACATCAGTTTTTTTTTTTTCTCTGGCTGCTTAAACTATTTTTGCAAGCCACTTTTGTTATGGCAGAAACAAACCTGGAGAAAAAAAAACATTGAGTGCAAATAGTTATGTGTTGATGCAGATATAACCATAACATTGTCTCTTGATTCACTGAACACATACTGTGTTTTATCCCTTGTTAAATTATTAACAGACTAATATTTTTCATTATCACCACTGTGAAACTAAAGCAAGAGTTCCAACATTAAAGAGTTTATTTTTAAACACCATGAACAAAAAACAGCTGAAGCATTATTTAGACACACAGATATCAAAAATCAGCACATTAATCTCAACAATGGTGGCAATAAAAAAGGACCATTCAGCTGCATAATTTATTCATGCTGCAGTGCATCTGGGAGTTTGTACTATGCTGGCACGCAGCATGCATTGTGACTTTAAACTTTTTTACACTGGTCTCCACGATGGTGACAGCAAACTTCAATACATTTTTATTTTCAATAAAACATCAACATCCAAATCTGTTAATTCTCAACAAGAACTTATGTACATGTATGGAAGAAATAACTGGTTTGTGAACTGGTTTCACGCTCAGTGTGGCTGAAGTCAGTTGTAGTTCTTGTGTTTCTGCTCGTCTCTTCTCTTTTTTCTGGTCTTGTTTCTCTGTCCTTCAGTGATTCTGCTGATCAGGTGTTCATCAGTGTCTGAATTCACTCACTTCTTTTCATTCACTCTGTCAAGTGTACTATATTAGTGAACTAATGTAGGGAATAGTGAATGAGGGTATAGGGTGTGATTTAGAACACAGCCTCTGAGTGTCGACTTTGAGCAATGTTAACTCACAGTATATTCCTGTAGGCTACTTTCTCAAAAATACAAATACAAATATTACCCAGAATGCATTGTTTTCTACAGTATATTACTGTTTTAATGGAAAATGTTTGTTACTGTCAGAATTTGGCCGTTTTTTTACAGCAAGGTCTAACAATGTGTGGTAAAATGCTTTTAATTTATTATTATTATTCATATTATTACTACAACAACAAATCATTGTCAGTTTTTTGGATCATGAAACTGTTGTCATTTGTAATTATATTGTATATATTCCATATGACTAATTGGTTTATTGGTTTTAAATAAAATGGCCCTTTCATTCTACCATAAAATTCCAGTTGATTTTGGCATTAAACTAATCATTCTTTTTGGAACACCTGCCATTCTTGGAGGCTCAGTGGGGTACCTTGTGTTATCTCCTATTCAGGAAGAGAGGGAGTGTCTGGGGACATTTCTTTTTAGTTCACTTGGAAAGTTCCTATTGGTTGTTTCCTGTTGAAAGTTTAACAATGCAGGAAATATGTTTCCTATGTGTTTGAGATAATGAAAATTCAGTCATTAATTACTCACCCTCATGTCGTTCCACACCTGTAAGACCTTCATCATCTTAAGTAATGGGTGTTTTTAAAACACTGCTTCATGAAGCGTTGAAGCTTTATGAATCTTTTTTTTTTTTTTTAAATGAGTGGTTTGGGTCACTGAAGTCGCATGATTTCAATAAACAAGGCTTCGTTACGGCATAAGTGTTTTGAAATGTCAATGGTTCATGTTATTTTGGCAGTTCGATACACACTCTGAACCACTGATTCAAAACAAAAGATTCGTAAAGCTTTAAAGGGTTAGTTCACCCAAAAGTGAAAATTCTGTCATTTATTGTTCACCCTCATGCCGTTCCACACCCGTAAGACCTCCGTTCATCTTCGGAATGCAAATTAAGATATTTTAGTTGAAATCCGATGGCTCAGTGAGGCCTCCATAGCAATGACACTTCCTCTCTCAAGATCCATTAATGTACTAAAAACATATTTAAATAATTTCATGTGAGTACAGTGGTTCAATATTATAAAGCGACGAGAATATTTTTGGAGTGCCAAAAAAAAACAAAATAACGACTTATATAGTGATGGCCGATTTCAAAACACTGCTTCAGGAAGCATCGGAGCGTTATGAATCAGTGTATCGAATCTGCTGTTCGAAGCGCCAAAGTCACGTGATCTCAGTCGTTGGCAGTTTGACACGTGATCCGAATCATGATTCGATAAACTGATTCATTTGTGCTCCGATGCTTCCTGAAGCAGTGTTTTGAAATCGGCCATCACTATATAATTAGTTATTTTGTTTTTTTTTGGCGCTCCAAAAATATTTTTGTCGCTTTATAATATTAACATTGAACCACTGTACTCACATGAACTGATTTAGATGTGTTTTTAGTACATTTATGGACCTTGATAGAGAAAATGTCATTACTCCCTATGAAGGTCTCACGGAGCCATCGGATTTCAACTAAAATGTCTTAATTTGTGTTCCGAAGATTAACGAAGGTCTTATGGGTGTGAAACGGCATGAGGGTGAGTAATAAATGACAGAATTTTCATTTTTGGGTGAACTAACCCTTTAAAGCTTCATGAAACAGTGTTTTGAAATTGGCCATCATTAGATATTGTTGAATAAAGTTGTTATTTTGTTTTTTGGCACACAAAAAGTATTCTCGCCTCTACATAACGTCAAGGTTGAACCACTGTAGTCACATGAACTGATTTAAATATGTCTTTAGTACCTTTCTGGGCATCTGAAAGTGTTAATTATCTTGTTGTCAATGCAGGCCTCACTGAGCCATCGGATTTAATCAAAAATATCTTAATTTGTGTTCGAAAGATGAACGAAGGTCTTACAGGTGTGGAGCTACTTAAAGCTACAGTTCGTAAAATCTGCCACTTGAGGGCGCACTACCAAAACAATAACAATCGCGTGGTTTGATGACGCTAAGAAGGTGCGTGGAACGATGGGATTTGTTGTCTTCTACCCAACCGCTGACGGCCATCAATCCGACGGAAAGATAAATCATGGATTTAACGGTTGAGGTAAAGTTTTATAAATGTTGTGTTTGATGTCATAGTTTTATTATATTGAATTAGACCCGAGTAATGGAAGGTTTACATCGAAATTTTTAGTCATAGATGTTAGAATGTTTGTCCAATTCGATGGTGTGATAACACAGCACAGTTTCAAGTGTTCAAATCAATAATAATAAATGTTATTTTGAACTTACCAATATCATTTGCAATAATAATTGATTCATATTTCTGTATAACACTAACTGTATTTATTTACATTGTTTAACTTGTCAGGTGAAATAAGACTTCAAGAAAACACATTTTTAATATATAAAATAAAGCATGATGAATTGCAACTTCATCATGACCTAAGAATATGCACTTCACATAGTTATGTAAACTATTAAAAACATTTGATATATTTTAAATTGTATATAAACGATTACCACTTGTTCAACAAATATATACACTCGTGTACATTCAAACACAATAAGTGGGCATACATAGCAAACGCGAGTTCAACGATTTGCGCGAGTAGATTACATACAAAGTCAATGCAAAGACGCGATCAGACTATGGATCAGACGCGTCCTCGCGCGGGTCTAGAGACGCGATGCCCCGCGTTTGGCGTGTATGCCTCTTGTCCCAAACTCTTCTTGGGTCGTTTGGTTGGCCCGTACGCTTTCATTTACGGGAGCTGTCCTTGTCGAAAGAACCAGCGGCAAATGGTAAACAGTAATTATGTTCCATAAATAAGTAACACAATCCACCATAAAACGTGCAAGAAGTAAATAAGGAACTGCTTGAAGCAAGCTAGTGGTTTGCTGGACGCTAGACACTGCTTCCGCATTTGTCCACGACACTGTTGTCATGTGGTTTCTACGTCAGTAAAGGCGGTAACAAAGGGTAACTGACGTCATTGACAGGCGACTGCACTGCCCCGTGTCACTGTTTAGAATGGGAATTTTCTCATGATTTAGAAGTAGGTGAAAACATTAGAGATATTGTTAGTAATCAGCTGGACAAAATATATAACAGTAGCCTAGTGGTTTTTGGATATTTTACTGCAAAAATATGACATATTGTACCTTTAATGACAGAAATTTCATTTTAGGGCGAACTAACCCTACACATTTCCATTTTTTTCTCTGTGGTAGCACAAGAACGATAAAATATGAGATAAAGCATCACTTACCTGCCTAATGTGCAGTCTTTACTCTTTATGTTATTACAGTTGCTAACCCACTAAACAAAGTTATGTCTGGAAGACGTCTTTTAAACATCTTTGTCACAAAAGTTGTACGTTGAAAAGACGTCCACTGAGGAGACAGAATAAAAGTTTTTATGACGTCTTTTTTGGCGTCTTCTGAACGTCCGATATAGACGTTCATGGAACCTCCGTACAAGGTTAAAAAAAACAACAAAAAACTCACACATTCACAAAACTTAGCATCTGTAATTCACACATCTTTGGATTGTGAGGAAAACCAGATCTGAAGGAAAGACTTTCTGGCTCAGCCAGGGGCGCAGATAGGAATTTGTAACTGGGGGGGACCAAGCTGTCAGCAAATGATTTAAACTCAATTAGTTATTTGGCGTAATTTGGGCTTTAACTTGTGCTCAAGTAGTTACTTTGCAAAATTTGGGCTAATGCTTTGCACTTAAAAGCCATTGGGGGATTCTTACTTGGAATCACGGATAAACAACAATGAACAAAGGTAAACAACAGGAAAACAACATTTTAAATCTTATCATTTCAGTTATACATTTACATTTATGCATTTGGCAGACACTTTTATCCAAAGCGACTTACATTGCATTCAAGATACACATTTTACATTTTGTCAATTCTTGCTTTCCCTGGGAATCGAAACTATGACCTTGGCGTTGCAAGCGCCATGCTCTACTGTTTGAGCTATAGGAAAGCTAAACACTCTTTGTCCCTGGGTGGGCACGATCCACCAACCTTTCGATTAACAGCCGAAGTTATAATTTCATAATTTTTCTATACCTCTATAGAATTTCACAACAATGTGAAATACAACATATTCCTGAGAATGAATGGCTAAAACTACTATTTCAAATGTCTAAGAATAACTAAACATTTGAAATTTAAGTGTTAATTACAAGTTTGTCGCAATTTACAGAAATATCTTTCAAACAATTTTTTTTTTCATCCTAGCCCATAATTTAAGAATCTATATCCTCCGTTGCTCCATACAAAAAAGAAAAAAACACATGATTTCCTGCTATAAGAGGATGTCAAAAGTTTATGTAGGCCTTTATTTGTTGTTTGCATAAACCTTGCACCACACACATTTACTTATTATAATTATTTTTATAGTGGCTTGCATGACAGTGAACTCAATTTATACAGTACAATGGGTTAAATGATCAGATAAAACATTATTTCCATTATGTTTGGCTAATTGACTACCATTCATATAACCACAGTTTTACCACAAATACCATGGTTAAACTCGGTTAGAGTAGCAAAACCATGGTTAATTTGTGGTTACCATGGTTTAACTATTAACTACATGGTTTAACTACATTATTTTGGTTTTATTTGTAGTAAAACCATGGTTCATTTTCGTAAGGGCATTATTGTCAAACTAGCTATTCTCCTTCAAAAAAATCTAACCTGCCACATATGGGAAAGTCAACAGGCACAGGATACTTACATTGTTTGTTTTTTTAAAAAACGAGGTGATTGTTTTTTGTCTCTTCATTCCGAAATCACCGACTCAGTCGGTGTCAGCTCAGTCATAGTATATGATCACTATGGTTACCGCTCTAAGTCCTACAGGCACGATTGAGGCAGCTACCAGCTCCTCATAGGACCCCGCGTTGCCAAGTCCGCGGTTTTCCATATGGGTTTTCCCGCAGAATTGGGCTACTTCATCACTATTTCCGCGGGCTGTTTTTCATGTCGCGGGTTGAAGCAACACCAAATGTGATTTTTACCGGGGAAGCAGTCCCCCTGAAACGCGATTGGGCTTGTTTTGAGTAGCAATTGGGTGGGTTTTGTTGTAACCTGGCAACCCTCCCGGCGTCACTCAGGAGTCGTAGCAAGCCAAGCACGCGCGCGCACGCACACACACACACACACACACACACAGAGCGTAAACGTCAGGTATCGTGTGTTTATTGACAGCAGAACAGCGTGTAGTGAGAACGTGACTACAAAGTAATAGTGACCGGTGTAGATTATTATTGTGTGTCACCTTGCTCTGCCCCGTTCGTAGGGGGGGACGGTTCGGGTCACTATGAATCTGGGGGGGACATGTCCCCCCCGTCCCCAGTGCCATCTGCGCGCCTGGGCTCAGCTGAGACTTGAACCAGAAATCAGAGGTGGACATTCCAGGGGTCAGAAAGTAAAAGCCCTGCCATATTTTTATTCCACCAACTGAAGCAGTGTTAAAGTTAATGAGATAATTAAGTGATTTACTGAGTGATGATTGACCGTTATTGAAGACACCTGATGATAACAAGCAGAATCACCAAAGGAGAAAAATCACAATTTTTAAGTTACCATCTTGGAGATCAGGGTTTGCTTTAGTTGAGCTCTTGACCCCTGACTTTTTAAAATCATAATTTTATTTGGCTGTTGAAATTGAGGTATTACAGCCGGATAAGTAAATTGAAATGATGATCAGATGGTGTTGGTTATGTTTTGTTATGGCCAGAGAAACTATGATCTGGGGGGTATTCCAAAAAGCAGGTTATGTGACATACCTGGGTATGTTTAAGGGTAAGTACGTGGATAATCTCAATATTCGGGTCCAAAAACAGAGGTAACTTTCTGGGTGTGTATGTAACCATAGCAACTGA
>RJVU01049583.1:0-15670 GCA_003731715.1 Anabarilius grahami
GAAAATGACCAATCATTTCACTAGATAAGACCCTAATCCTCAGCTGGGATCCTGCACAGCCCGTTGAAGCACTTCAAAGATCTTTGAAACTGCATTGATTTGGACTTCAAAACGTTGTTTACAATTGAAGTCCATTATTCGAAGAAAAATCCTCTTCCACTGAGGAAAGAAAGACATGGATATCTTGGATGGCATTGGGGTGAGTAAATTATTAGGAAATTTTCATTTTGAGGTGAACTAATCCTTTAATGCACTGCTTCGAAGA
Source organism: Anabarilius grahami (assembly GCA_003731715.1). NCBI lineage: Eukaryota > Metazoa > Chordata > Actinopteri > Cypriniformes > Xenocyprididae > Anabarilius > Anabarilius grahami. Next base: position 266 of record RJVU01049583.1, read on the forward strand.
TATGTATGCTCCCTGCCCTGTTTTTACAATAATTTATGTGGAGAAAATCTTTTATAGAATGTATTGCTATGAAATATAATTTTTGTGATGACTCTTGTCTTTACTAAGGAGAGACAATCCTGACTGCAAAAAAATGGATGCTGTCGATCGAGGGGAGGGTCGTAATCCCACCTGGTGCTCACATGGCGGACTTCACCACTGCTTTGGCCGTTCTCTTCGCCTGTTACTATGTATTCAACCTAGAGTATCAGGTGGAAGCCAGCACAACACTGGAGTTTGTTCAGAGCTATTTTTTATCTTAAATAGTTTGATTGCAGTGTAAAAGCAAATTGACAATTGAAAAGCTGTTCAAAATCATCTTCTCCCTTTAAAATTAGGGGTGTGAACTGACACTGGTCTCACGGTTCGGTTCGATTACGATTATCATGTCATCGATTCAGTTCAATTCGATATCACAATGCATCGCGATGCACCGCATTCTCAATTTTACATTTTTCTTCAAAAGTGATGTGTGCGCGTGTGTGTGTGCTCGCCTGTTCAAACAGTGACATTCCAGTTGGGAGTAAAGCTTGTTTATGCCATTAAGAAAAGGAAAATCTGTCATATAATTTGTTTTAAAGAAATGCTCATTTAAAAGCAGCGTTTATTAATCAGTGTATTATGTTACCATTAAAGATGCACGCATCAACCGTCGCCAAATCCGCTGTTGAAGGTTACGATCATCCATTTATAATCACGCATAACAACACAGAATAATAGTAATTTGACATCGGGTGCGGATACTTAAGTCAGAGAAAATTATTGGGGCGGGTGGATGATTTATTTGTGGCTGTGGATTCGGCGTTGGAGCTCATCCGTGCATCTCTAAAAGCAGTCAGACTCTGCCAGGCGTTAACATCTCGGGGTGAAAACGGCTAACGTGGTTTATCAAGTTAGTGGTATTACCTCCTGCATATTCTATTTTGCTTTGCAACCTCTGGTTTCTTCCGACGAAGAAAAAAAATAAAATATCGAACATTTTATCGAACGCATTTTTTATTGATATTGATTACATGTCTATCGCGATACATATTGTTAATGTTTTATCGCCCAGCCCTATTATGTAAAGTATCTGAGTATCTTAATAGTGTAGGTTGAAGCCTCCTAACAACTTGAATGCTTTAGGAGGACTGTTGGGCATGTACACGCTATATTCCTTTGTACATAAAACCTTTTGGGAGTAATTAAGCTCTTAATTCTTCATTTTTTTCAGGCCATCTGATGTTAAGAATATATCTTAGGCAGTGGTTGAAGAATTGTAGCTTCTTTGTTGTTTTCCACGTCTCAGATCTTTAAAGGAGTATGGTGTTAATGCTTGAGTCGAATAGCCGTAGTTTGGTCTTGAGTGTGATGTTTCGTACTCTTCATTTGGGCCCCATCATGCCAAATGCAGCTCTTGCCTTGCCTATTCTTGTGGTTAACCATCAAGCTGGCCAGTGTCTTTCTGTTTGCACTTTGGTCGTTGTGCTAATGTGGAGACCTGTCTCAGCTGACTTCTGTTCTACCTCTCTCAATTTCTCTTGCATTTGTTGGTGTTTTTGGGACAGTAATGTGATATGATCTGCAAAGTCTAGGTCATCTAGTTGTGTAAATGGGGTCCATTGGATCCCATTGCGCCTGCTGTCAGTGGCTTGCCGCATGATCTAGTCGACCTTCGAAGAGGAATGGTAATCGAGAAAGTAGACAGCCTTGACTAACTCCTGTTGAGATGTGAAATGCCTCTGTCAGCTGGCCTTTATGTATGATTCTACATTTGCTCACTGCACTTACAGTTATTCATTAATGTGTACATATTGTCCCATCCCCTAACTCCTATACTCATGTTCATAGGTTTTTAGTCAGGATTAATCCTGACTCCAACAAGTGCACTGCCAAGGAGCAGATGAGCAAGACGACTGGGAGAGTGGTGAAGCGGAAGACTTCATACATGAACCCCCATGTAATCTCCTTCATCAGGGACTTCACGAGTTCTATTTGCTAACTGACTAGATACAGGTGAGGTTCTGATAATAGCTTTAATAATAATTATAATATAGGTATATGTGGGTGTAATATAATTAATCATAATTTGATAATAATAATAATTATTAGGGATGCACCAATACCGGTATCGATATTGGGCCGATACTGAGCTCAATGTAGGCTACTCGTACTCGTAAAAATGAATTTTTTTTACTCCGATACCAACAACCGATGCCAGGCGTGTAAACAGTGTTTGTGTTTAGAAAAAGAAACACTGACAACAGAGGGCAGGGTTCGAAATGAGGGGGGTATGGGGGGGTCCCGGACCCTCCATAAGTCATTAGGGACCCCCCATAAGAATTCATCTTTGGATTTTGGGGGGTCCCTGACAAATATATTTTAACATTAAAAATGATTGTGAAAATTATAGGTTTTAGTGACGTTTTGTATTTATAACAGTAAATGAAGCCAAATGATCTGCCAGCTAACAGCAGACCTAGCAGCTAGACTAGTTATTCAAAGCTAGTTTAACAACCTACTTGTCCAGTCAGTGATTACGAAAGATAAATCAGGACTTAATTCAAGTCTGTGAGTTGATTAAAGTGAATGTGATTTGAGCATGAATGTACAGTACATGAGAGCTTGGTAAGCTATCTACACTCTAAAAAATGCTGGGTTAAAAACAACCCAAGTTGGGTTGAAAATGGACAAACCCAGCGATTGGGTTGTTTTAACCCAGCGGCTGGGTTAAATGTTTGCCCANTGTTGTTGGGGGAAATTGTAGATATCAGGGATGCAAAAACAGCCTCCCGCCTAGTGTTTCTTTTACTCTCTATGGTATCTGCAACTGCATCAAATTCTGCTTAAAAAAACTCCCTGTCAATACAGAACGAAATATGCTGTAGCCTATTTTGCCGTCAATACTGCCGACGTTGTCTTTGCTGTATCAGTAGGCTATATATTTATGTTAAACATCCAAATGTAGACTGGTCTGTCTGTCGGCGCACAGAGCCACGCAGTCGCAGACAGCACGTGAAGTTCGTGAACGCCGAATTTTTTACACATAACAAATAACATAATATATCCATTCAGAATAAAACGCAAGAACAACAACAGACATATAATCAACTTACATATTCCAATGAGAAAAAAATGCTTTCAGTGATTTTAATGGGAGTTTTTGAGAGTGCTAGAACTAGACTGTCAGTGAAAATGTTCTTTGATGATGTAACTTGCAATGTTAAATATATAAATATATATATAAACTCAGTCGTATTAAAAATATGTTATGGCATGACATCCATATCTGTTAATTAAGTAAACAGACAGGTTTTTTATGCATATTACATTATTAGGTTAATTTGACCATCGCCCACTATAGATCATAATCTATTAAGGTGAGAATTAAGATATTTCATGATAATTCAGTTTGAAAAAATAAATAAATAAATAACTCGTGGCGCCTCCTCAAAAATAATGAGTGCATGACGCTCCTGAAAGAGACAATCTGTTTATTAATTATATCTAATATACAAATATATAACTAAATATATCTATTTACTATAAAAATATATTTTTTTTAACAAAGAGGTGGGGGGGGGGGGACCTTCAGAACCTTTAATAATTAAATTTTAGGGGACCCCCCAAGAGTCCTAAGTCATTTCGAACCCTGACAGAGGGTATAATGGGGATAAAAAAGGCAGTCTATGAAGTAAATCAATCTTACTAGTGGAATATTAAACGAAATACAGTAACACAACATTGCTTTGGTGCGCGAGCTGATAGAGAAAAACGTGCTGTGGCTCGAGCGTGCAGCGGGACAGACGCGTGAGCTAGTCGCGCGCATCCGTTTAACCAGACGTAATTGGAAAGTTTGTAGTTCAGTCAGATGTAAATGGCAAAGAAAGTCAAACAAGACAATGTAGCTTATCAACGTTAACTGACGAGAGAGAGAGAGAGACTTGTTGATTGCTCTTGATTGACTAAATCATATATGTAAGTAAAACATAAACTGTTACCTTATTTATTAGGGCTGGGTAAAAAAATATAGATTTTTTTTATTTTAATCGATTGTCATTTTTGCAAAACTGATATTGATTCTTAAACATTGTCATCGAGGCATCAGTAGCTATATTACTAATATCAGTGATACACGCCTTCATTCATAAAAATATTCCATTAACATATAGGGCTGGGTAGGGGTGGGTACCGAAAGCCGGTATTAAACGGGAGAGAGAGATCTCCACAGCGCGCGCAACATGACAGCCCTAATGAGTGACGACGGAGGACAGAACTAAACATTCAAACATAGCCTGGTTACACTTCAGATTTGTGATTGCTCTGATTTTATTTTAGATTTTGGCTTCCAAAGATTATAATAATAATATATTTGAGGTAAAACCATTCAAAACTATAGCTGCATTCTGTATAGCGCAACTTTGCAGCAGCGCTACGCTCTCATTTCCCCTAAAACTTAAACGTAACGACAGAATCAGATTCAGCATTCAGTGATTGTTGTAAAATGCAGTCTAGCTACTGTTGCTAAATTGCGGGACGCGTTTAATAATAAAAAGAGCTATTAATAGCACAAAAATATGCTCATGATGCTGTTCCCAAGGCGAGATGAGCAAATGATACTTTCGGATTCATGTGCGCGTCTAAACGAGCAAATGTACACAAAAATATGTCTAAAATGGATGTAGTTATGGAAATAGTTGTGAGAAAATATAGCGCATCAGTCGCCTATTAGATCTGCACTCGGTCTTAAAGAGGCAGTGTCTAATAAACATGCTGACGATTGCGCCATTACTGTGAATTAAACAAAAAAAGGCAAAGAGGAAATCCCTCACAGCTCTTAAATGAATAACTTCAGCTTTAATAAGCATTCATCTATCTATGATAAACTATGCAGCGTTATTTTACATTTGATTGCTTTACTAGAATTCTGTTTAGACCATACCTGAACAGTAGTAGACCTTCCTGAAATTAAAGCACTGTGTAGGCCTATATAATGTGTATCTTTTTTCATTGTTTATCTTTTGTTATATATATATCAAAAAGTACCGACAAGAATACCGTTAAAGTACCGGATCGATCGATCGAAGCAGTATCGGTAAGAGTAGTAATACCATTAAAACCTTAACGATTCAGATGTTCCAATTCGATTTCGATTCGCAAGCTTTCGATTCTCGATTTTAAATTAATAAAAAGAAATTAAGAGCCACAAACCTGTATATTAAACTCTTTTTATTTTAGGTACACTTGGGTACATTAAAACAGAACCCAACTCTATATTTCAAATGAATAGACAGGATTTTTATGCAAGTCAGAACAGTCGCTTGCCTTGATCAAACATGATCAGGTTATTTTATGTTTAAGATGAAACATGCATAAAATCTCACAGCATTAGCTGTAACACAGAGGCTGCAAGCCTATGAACAGTGTAGGAAAACTAATACCGGCTTTTGGGTGGTAGATAAATATCAGGGCCTGAATTTCTGTGATATTTTTTTTTGTTGATTTTAAAATGACTGATTTGGTTTTAGAATCTGTGTGGATTAATATACTCAACCTACAGGCTGAAGTGAACCAGTGTTTGCAGGAATTTACCGCATTATAAGTGGGAGACCAACGGGAATGATTAAAATGATGCGCATAATACCACGCCGAAAGATCGGAAGACCGAAGTTCATGTCGAGCATTCAGAGATTTTGTTTTCCCTGAATTACCGCTGGGTGTGAATTGTGCTAAAAAAAACTTTGCCTTATGTACTCTGAAAATTGTTCCGCATCAGCTGAAATAAAAACACTTTCAATAAACAAACAAACAAACAACTATCCAGTGATGAAATGTTTCCTGTGCTGACAAAAATCTTGTGCAATGTCCTAAACTCCCGGGATAATAAAACGCGTGCCATAGTCCGCTAATGACACGTCCGATTCTCGAACTAATGACTCCTTTGAACCGATTACATTTAATGAATGGTTAAAACAACTGATCTGTCCAACACTGACCTCACGAGTTGTCTGAATCGGTGTATAACAAATTAGTAACACTTTACAATATGGTTCCATTTATTAAACTCTGGTTAACTACATTAGTTAACATTAACTAATAATAAACTGCACTTCTACTGTCACAGATCCCTTGTTTCCCTGGACTACATTTCCCATGTTCCTCCTGTTCTCCACACCTGCACTCACTTCCCTCGTCAGCTCCCCATCATCACGGATCACCTGCACCTGGACTCTATTATCTGCACTCCCTTTATATTGCATTCACTCCCTTCACTCCTCGTCCGTTCTCTGTTTATGTTAAGCTCCTGTATGGTGTACTCTGCCTTGTGTTCATTAAAGTGTTATCTGTTTGTGGAAATCCATATCTGCCTCATCTCTACTCCAGCAACCGTAACAGAAGAACGGACCCTTAAACCACTGGATTTCCACCAAAGAGATGGAGACTTTCCTCTGCTCCCTGTTTATTTTTTAAAAAGTTTATTTTCCTTTCTGTTTTAAATGTTCATGCAAATGTTAAATATTTTATTTTTTTAATGTTCAATGTTTCATTTTATTTCAATATTGCCATAGTGTTATTTATTACTCTTTAGAATGTGGTAATAATCAGTTATTTGCACAGCTTCAAAGTAGTTATATTTTTTGACCGTGTTGTATCAATTTGCATTATTGTTCTGCCATAGCAACCAGTCATGCGGAACTAGTGAATGAACTAGTAACAGTTTGCTCTGTGACTTTACAAAACTGTAATGAAATAGCCTCGTTTTGTAAAATTTTCTTCAGTCTGTAATTAAATTTAGCAACAGTAGAATACGCGGATAATAGACTTCACGCCATTAAAAATTACAAACACAGAATGTTCGTTAACTTTGGATGGTATAATGGCATGTTGTCCAATGTCCATTATCCCTTTATGTTGTACCTGTTTTGTCATTCCTGTTCACCAAATGTTTTTAAATAAATAACTGTTAACAATTTTCTTATTGTCTGCAGTTGATTGCAATGTTTTAGAAAATGGGTGATTCTTTTAATGATGGCTAATATTAAATCACAGTGATACAGTATTTAAATTGTACAGTGAGGAACTGAATTTACAGTGATTAACTGTTATCTACTGTTTATAGTACTGTATTTCATACAATACATAAAAAAACAGTGCTTAACTGTTTTTTGTATGTAAATGCAATTGAAATCACAGTATTTATTTTCTTCTACAGTAAAACAATCAATACTGTAAATACAACTAAAATCAGTGTTTAATTGGTTTTTTTTTTTACAGTTTATACATAAAATACTGTAAATAGAAGTACAGTACCCTTACTGTAAAAAGTATTCACAGTAACTTATTGGCTAATTGTTGCCAGTAAGTTACTGTAAATCTTTTACAGTGTATGTAGACCATTATTTTGGATATGATTCACAATAATGGTGACAATCAAAACTAAAAATTGTCACCATTGTTGTGAATCATATGCAAAATCTTGATGTCTGTGTGTGACGACATCTTGTGCACATGCTTTTTATCTATCTTCAGGATAAGTGATAATAATTTAATGCGATTGGTGCAATACTGCAGTTTCACAAGGTTAGTGGGCATAAATGCCAAATATAAACAGAAAAGTAGATTTTTGCTCTGTGATGAATTTGTTATCAACAAGAAGTTGATTTGGCTTTATCTGGACTTTCTTCACCAAAACAAGTGTGTATTGTCACGACACATTATGACAAATGTGTCCCACAGTTACAGCAGCGAATGAAAAGTTAACAGACGAAGTACAAGGACCATATAGTATATATAGTATAATTTTTAAGTAATTATTCTACAAGTATGTGTATTTTATGAACGTGTCTAAGGGCAGAACAAGTGTCTCAGTGGAAAACACTGTCTCCTCACAACAAGAAGGTTCCTGCGGTTCAAGTCCCAGCTGATCCAGAAAGTCTTTCCTTCAGATCTGGTTTCCCTCACAATCCAAAGATGTGTGAATTACAGATGCTAAGTTGTCTAAAGGTGTGAACATGTGTTTTACTGTCTATGGATGGATCCATGGCTCTTTTTTTTTTTTTTAAACCTTGTATAGAGGTTCAACGAACGTCTATATTAGACGTTCAGAAGATGTCAAAAAAAAAAAACGTCATAACTTTCATTCTGGCTCCTCAGTGGACATCTTTTCTGATTTGAAAGCCAGCGTCGTTGAACGATTTAATAGAACGCTAAAAAGCCGAATGTGGCGATTTTTAACGGCTACAAATTCCCAACGTTACATAGACGTTTTACAAGATATTTTGCAGGGATACAACACCAGTTATCATCGTAGTATTAGGATGAGACCGGTGGACGTCAACAAAGAAAATGAGGGTATGGTGTTCCAAAATCTGTACGGCGATATAAAGAGGAATGAAAATACAGTATTTAAATATAAAGTCGGAAACGTTGTTCGAATTTCTAAAGTGAGAGGACCTTTCACCAAAGGATATGAACAGAACTACACAGAAGAATTTTTCACTATAGCCTCATGTATTCCAAGCCAACCACCCGTCTACAGACTGTCTGATTATGACGGCGAGGTCATCGATGGAGTTTTTTATGAAAAAGAGTTACAAAAAATATTTGTGAGCAAAAACAAGGCGTTTAAGGTGGAAAAGATTTTAGGGGAGAAAAAACAGGGGAGATCTACGCTTGTCTTAGTGAAATGGTTAGGATGGCCGTCGAAATTTAATAGTTATGTAGACAAAAAAGCTCTGCTGGACTTGCAATCGCCTTAAAACACTTGAACGCGTACAGGATTAGATCATTTGAGTAAACGGGGTACCATGGGCGCCGACGGATTCTACGTTACGCTGCCGTGCAACGCTTCTTTGTCAGTTTATCCGGAAAATCGCATCTCTAGTTACAAAACAAGGTTAGCGAGTCCTATCAACTTGAAAGGAAAATGGGAGGTCGCACTCGTTGAAATTGAATATCCTAGAAGTTGGTACTCCTTTAATGATGATGATGGAATTTTCAACCTGCACACTGCACCCGCACCAGTCCCAAAAGATACACAACCTAGACCTGACCCAGCCCCATTTAAAGAATTATCGGGGTTTTTTGTATCAAGGAAGTTACAAATAGACAGTGGGTACTACGCAAACATTCGTGACGTGACACAAGCGATAACTAATGTTCTCGTACCAACGGCTGTATTGACTCACGATCCTTTAAAAAACAAAGTGCATCTGGTCGCGAGACCTAACATCTCAGTATCCTTCTTTGGGAAACTCGCCGCTATTTTAGGAATGAATCCGGATGACGCTATTGGCCGTTCGGGCTACAAGAAAGATGCTGATTTTATGACGAGTCAAACTACATATGCGCCTCATCAAGCCGATATCAACACGGGTTTCTATACCATGTACGTTTACACCGACATTATCCAATATCAGTCGGTCGGTGATTCGTATGTCCCCCTTTTGAGGTGTGTACATATAACGGGTGAAAACAATGATATCGTCAGTGTTAGATACGACAAACCGCATTACGCATCGGTCAACAAGGAGCTCATCACAGATATTACCATCGAACTGAAGGACGACCAAAACCGAGAAATACCATTTTCTTACGGTAAAGTCGTAGTAAAACTACACTTTAAACCTGCGAAACAGTCCATTTTTTAAAAATGCCGTATTACAACAACCGTGGGATGGATGCTACTGAATATGTTAACTATTACCAAAATCAAGCTGGTGGTGGTCTACCGGGGTATTCAGGGGGTGGTGTTATGTATGGGGCGGGGTTAGGGGGTCTGTTTAGAGGTCTGTTTAGGATGGCCATACCGCTGTTGAAAAGGGGGTTCAGTATCGCTAAACCCCACCTAAAATCGGCTGCTAAAAATATAGTATCCGACGTCGTCTCAAATGCGTTGTCAAGAACGTATAACGATAACGCTAAATCTCAAGACGGTTCGGGTTTGATGGTCATGGCACGTAAGAGAATGTCTAAACCGCCGGGTGTAAGAAGGCGTGGTCATTCGATAAGGAAGAAAACAAAGCGTGGATCCAAGAAACATTCAGTCGTACGCAGAAAGCGTAAGAAAGCTGTAAAGCGAAACGTATTGGTTAAAAGAACAATATTCTAACATGGCATTACTCCATCGCATGTCAGGAGAGTGCATCAAGTCCGAGTTGGACTTATTTACGCTTCCTCTGACGCAGACAGTTATTGAGAAAAGCAGTTATTTAGAAGTACCCCCTTTATCGGCTATATCGGACTCTTCACCTTTGGAGTTTTTTATAGCAGGGAATGGCGACGATTATATCGACCTAAATAACACGCTGTTGTATCTGCGTTTTAAAATCACAAGACCTAACGGCGCCGATTTAGCAGATGATGCCAAGGTTGGTCTGATAAATTACCCCGGGGCTACCATATTTTCACAAGTCGACGTGAGTCTGGGTGATCGTTTGATATCTCAGAGTTCGAGCACTTATCCTTATCGATGTATCATCGAAAGTCTGATCAACTACAGTAAAGATGCGCTGGAATCGATTTTCTCCACCGGCTTGTTTTACAAAGACACAGCAGGGCATATGGATGCAACTGACCCCGGCGGGGACAATCAGGGGCTGGCAAAGAGGGCCTCCTACACAGCGAACAGCAGAGTGGTGGAACTGTTGGTCCCTATTCACAACGATATTTTCTTTCAGGAAAAATTGATGTTGAATGGTGTTGATATTAAACTGAGGATGATCAGAGCCAAAGACGAATTCTGTCTGATGAGGGACGGTGATGTGGCGTACAAATTAAATATTATGTCAGCGAGTCTATTTGTCAAGAAAGTCTCTATATCACCCCCTGTGAGACTGGGGCATGCCCAGGCTTTGCTATCGACTACCGCAAAGTACCCTATAGATCGAGTTTGTCTAAAAAATTTCTCCATACCAGCGGGGTCCCGTGTTTCGAATCAAGAAAATTTGTTTTTAGGAACGCTACCAAAATCTATCGTCCTGGTTATGGTCGATAATGACGCATTCACAGGTGCCTACAATAAAAACCCTTTCGCTTTCAAACATTACAATTTGGAGTTCCTAGCTGACGGACAGCAATTTCCCGCCAAACCGCTACAGCCGAATTTTGAATCTAGGTCCGCTGTACGAGAATTTTATCAACTGGCTATGGCCTCTGGAAGACATCTTAAAAACCAAGCGCTCTCTATCGACAGGGATGACTTTCTGAATGGATACACCCTTTACGCCTTCAACCTCACACCTGACGAAGAGTGCGGTCAGCACATATCACTCATCAAGTCTGGCAACATCAGACTCGAGGCCCGCTTCAGACAACCGTTACCACATACTATTACTTTAATAGTCTACGCTGTCTTCGATAGTATCATTGAGTTGTCTAACCGCAGACAGGTCCTGGTCGATTACTATTGAAATGAACACAGTACAGCTCACCGGCATCATGGACAAAATTACATGCGACGTTCATTTTCTTGGGGTGCTCCCGAGCGATCAACTACCTGAAACGCCATTAAGGAACTCGCCATCCGCATCAATTATTAACACACATCCCGCACGGCTACCAGGCGAACATTGGTTGGCTGTTTATTTACATAGCGACGGTACCGGCTATTTTTTCGACAGTTTTGGAAACCCCCCCGACAGCGACTGCTTTCCAGGATCCATCAAAAACTTTCTGTTAACCAACACGTCTGAAGTAGAATATTCATCCAGACGGGTGCAGGATTTCGCATCGGATACTTGAGGGCAACACTGTGTGTTTTTTCTGTATCATTTGATCAACGGCCGCAGCTATAACGATTTTATGAAGCTGTATAGCGACGAATATATTAAAAATGATAAAATGGTAACGTACTTTGTGAAAAGATTAAAACCGAATGAGTGTATTGAAAAATTCTCATGTATTCAGTGTGCACAAAAGTGTAATGCTCATATGAATCATGTTTGAGTTTACAATTTGCATCGATTATAAATAAAGACTTAAAACCGAAATCTTTTTATACTGTTTTTATTTAAGCAGACAGAAACATATGCACAACATTTCACGAAACAGATATTAACAAACAAGACTTTTTAAAATTCTAACCATTGACTTCGGTCGATAGACGGTGATTTGAACATACGACCTTCTGAAGCACCCGAGATGTGTGCTTTTTTTCTTTTCGTTTTTTTAGAAAACGATCTACGTTCTGCTGTAGCAATATCAGAAGGACTTTCATATTCCAGGGTGACAGTATCGGGTCTCTTTAAAGAATCAATTGCCCGTCTAACATTATGATTTGGCACAGTAGAAAACGGAATGTTTAACTCGGCAAATGCGTGTATAAACTCCGACCATCCTGGGGGTCTTCTGTCATCCCGGACCTTTTGCGGTGCTGTGACATTTTTTATCAAATCAACCATGTGCGACCCGGGTATAGCTTTTCCCCTGAACACAAACTCCCCCGACTCGTTCCACGCACCCTTTAGCTTTAGACATTTTGTCTAATATGTAACGACTGTTTTTCACACTTCTTGACGGTACATTCTTCAGAACTTCACTCACAACATCATCCGCATCTCGGTCATTTTCAGGTATAGTTGGTGGTTGTTCATCTTTATGGGGTGGTTCAGAATTAGGTAGTGACAGCGTTAAAACGTTACTCTCCCGGTCGCCTTGTTTAACGATAGCCAAAAAACGGGTCAGGATGTTCGCATAGAGTTTGGCTTTTTCATACTGATTTAAATCAGGCCTTAGTAAGATTGACCTTATGGTTGTATCCAGATCGTTCTCTACAACCTGTTGAATATTTTCACGAGCATTCTCATTTTTTAGTTTTTCCAGTTGATGATGAGGCACTAAATACATTTTCTCAGCATACTCCATCCTCAGCCGCGTCTAGATGATATCAAGCTGGAAATAAAGGGTACTGCTATGCTAAGGAGCGGTAAAAGAATTCCTCCAGTCTGATTGAAGACTTGCTTCTTGGCAGATAGACCAATTTTTTTATTGGCAACAAATGTAATTTCCTTTTTTCTCCTTTTAAGTTTTTGGTACTGTCGCTGGTTTATAGGAATCGTACCATAGAGAATGTTAAGAGCCACTTCGCACAATGTTAAAATGAGTTCGTCGGAAGCCGATTGTAAAATAAGCCGGCGTTGTTTAGGCGTAGCTTTATGTATCAGTTTTAACAGTGGTAGATGTTTACAAAGTCTGGCAGACATGACGATCGATCACGTTCTTCTTTTTTTCGGGAGATAAACCACTTGGCGGTCGGAAAGCAAGCCTGTTCTGAGACGGTATTGCTCAGGAGTTTTTGCTTTATAGTCTATCATTAAATATCCAAAAGGCCTACTGGTAGCATCTTGATAACACTCCATAAAGTATTTTGCATTGCCAGGGTACATTTGACGTCCTAGCACCGCTACTTGATGGGCATCTCGAGGGTTTTTAAACAAAATCATATAATTTGTGTTTAAGCTAATGGTTCTGCTGGTTTTGCCTTGAGCGAATAAATTTTGTACTATATAAATAGCGCTGAGATTCTGATGATGTACAAATTGAGTGAAAACTTTTTCAACCTGTTTGTTCTCACCCGCTTCGTTCATTAAATCGTCCAAAATCAAAAGATTTGTTTTGGTCACAGGTAATAAATCATCATCATTGAGACTCTCTGGTAATCCTTTCACAAATTTAATGGCATACATTTTCAGTAATTCATCATACAAAGGCTACCAACAGCTGTAAATATACACAATGTTTTCAATTTTTTTAGAAATCATTTTCATTCCATTTTCCAACACACATTTTACAAAATAACTCTTCCCCGAATTTGAAGGTCCGCTGATTACAGCGGAAAATGGATGCTGAAGTCTAAAATCAAAATCAGTAGCATCCCGAAGGCCCCTATGCACCGTCGAATCAGTAGCCATAAGGAAGAGTGGTGAAATCGTACAAAAGTCGACGTTTGTTGTACACCACCTTAAACCTTTTAACGACTGATTTGTTGTGCAACGTGAGAGTCTTTTTATTCCTCACAATGTTTTCGGTGTGGGCCAGGATGCATTGAGTACTGTCACGTGCAGTCACATAGCTGTCAACCAGACCAATAAGACTCTCCAACCGAATAGCTTGGGAATTTTTAGCGTTGAGCGTTATGCCCTTAGCCTTCATGCATACTTTACCTTTGGCGGTGCGATACCCATAAGATTTTGGACCACTAGAGCAAAATTCCGTAATATAATCTCCGTCGTCTAACTCATTCGTCAGCTCCCCCAAATGATCCCCCAGAGGGGGGTCCCAGTCACCCTCCCTTGATACGAAAATAACGCTGTCCGTGTCTGAGTATAACAAACGGTCACCGAGTTTGTCCATGAGTTCGTACAACTCCAAGCGGGCGTGAGTCGTAGTAAACGCCCCAACAAACACATTAATGTCACGAGTCTCACGAACCTCATCTTTTGCAGGGCGATGCTGGACAAGAGCTAAGTCGTCCGAGACAAATGTGAAATATGACAGATTGTCGGTTTTACCAAAAACAATTCTGGTGAAATGTTCGGGGTCTTTCACAAGAGTAGTCTGCGGTAAATTCTCCCTCATAGAGAACCGACCCCAAAGACTGTTTAACAATAACTTGTTGATAGACCTCTGAGCGGGGTTGTGTGAGATCTTTTCGGGGTCGAGGCGGATACCCTCTTTCTCATAATACTCGCTTATGTAATCCCGTTTTTCAGCATCGGTGACGGCGTTTGATGGATAACCGGATGCCTGCTGTTTCAAACGTAAAAAAGTCTTTACGTAATCGCGAAACAATGTATCTGACCTTTGAGGAAAATGCCAAACTTCGTCGATCTTGACTACCACGTAGCCCTTCTCTATGGCTTTTAAAAGTTCGAGACTGACCCAGCACCCCGTGAGGGCCCTCTCTTCATCCGTATGGCGGCAGTTTGTTGTCTGGTTTTGAACGTGAGCGCACGTACGACATAATGGGAACATAAGTTTACCGCCGCATCGGTAAGGGAGAACGGGGTGCAGTAATTTGCGGGGCGGATAAACGGTAGCTTTGATAAGACCGTAATAATTTTCGATCGGTTCAAAATCTTTGAAAATGATTTGGGGGTGACCGATCGGATAGGTTTTCCTGGCCTGACAGAAAGGATATAAGCTTGTAAAATCTACGTAACTTATTTTCTCACCATCGGCCGTTTTGTGATAGAGTTTATACGCATTAGTACGGCCCCCAAACAAGGCGTCTCTCGGTTTCAGTCTCTCGGGGGCTGAATAGGTACTCATAAATTCCATCACAGAAGGGTCGGTCCGCTTCATCTTTTCCCATTCACACTCCCAAAGAACCTCAATTTGCAAACCGTACGCATTCCGCAGAATATCAACCTTGTCGTCAAATTGCCT
>RJVU01049583.1:24315-36317 GCA_003731715.1 Anabarilius grahami
TTGTTTACTGCTGCACGTATAGTTCTGTCAACCCAAGGTTTCTGATTTGAGAAGGTCCTTATAGTTATTTTATCCGTAGCTTGTTCGGCTAGTGTGTTTACAAAGCTTAATGCTACATCCGTGAACTCGCTGACGTCAGAGGAACTTGCCCGAAACATGTCCCAGTCTACGTCATCAAGAGCCGCCTGAGCCATCGGATTTCAGCAAAAATATCTTAATTTGTGTTCCGAAGATCAACAAAGGTTTTACGGGTGTAGACTGACACAAGGGTGAGTAATTAATGATATTATTTTCATTTTTGGGTAAACTAACCCTTTAAGTGCTGATCCAAACAGTTATAATGCCGAATTCTGTAACCCACTAAATTATGTGACCCCAGTAGGTTATGAGGGTAGGTTATGGAAATTAACCATGGTTTTACCATGATTAAAAGCAAAAAATATATAGTCATTGTAGTAATTCCATGGTTACCACAAATGAACCATGGTTCTGCTACAAAAACTGTTTTAACTATGGTATTTGTGTGATTATACAAATGGTAATCAATATGTCAAAAAAATCACACACACGTGGTTTTACTATAATAAAACCATGGTTAATTATCAAAAGGGTAGGATTAGGGTTAGGTTTAGTAAAAGGTCAGATTAGGCCTATAGTCATATGATTTGGTGGGTCACAGAATTCGACACACCAGAAAGAAATAAGGTTATAAACAATTGTCTGCATGCACCTAATTCTGAAGCGAACAAATAATATGCTGGTAGACAGCGATCCATATGAGAAGTCTGGTGTTGAAGGTGGATCTGGAACTGACTTCTGTCCAGGTTGTCACAGCATCTCTTGTCTTCACAAACTGCCCTGAAATGCAATTCACACATCAACAATGATTGTTATTAATATAATGTGAGGCTCTTACATTCACAATGCCCAGAACTTCTTTTTATTATCATCTGTGTCTCATTTTGAATGATGTTGGACCTCGCTGTAGGTTGCTGACTGTATACCAAGTGTCCTCAACGCAGAGTTAAACAAGATGGCCATAGAGGACTCAAAATATTTGATGAATTTTTTGAATACTTGATAAACTTTTGATCAAACTTTAACATGGACGAATCTAGGAACATAAACAAGTTGTCACAGGGCCAACAAAATGTAGTATTCAATGTCAGGTTTATTAAAATAAAAAAATAGAATAGAGGTGAAATGCAGAAACGAGAGAATAATATGCAGAACATATATTTGTATATATGTGTATATATATATATGTGTGTGTGTGTGTGTGTGTGTGTAAAAAAAAGTCTTAAGATGCCAGAATTTACATTTGTAGCTTTACTTATTTAGTATTCCTCATACAATGACACTTAATTATGTTTGGACGCAATAAATATACATTATTCATACATCTGACGCTCCTGAAATCACAGTGCAATTTTAATCAATATTTATGTACCATGAAATATCAAAACATGTTTGAAATAACGTTAGTTTCAGCCCATTTTCGCGCTCCATATAAGTGACGTCACCGATTAATTGCCAGCAAATCATTTACAAAACTATCAAAACCTCTAATCTACACATAATATGTGATTAAAAGCCCAATCTTTCATAAATAAGAGCTCAAGTCAATATTTAGCTAACGGTTGAGATGCTAATGATCTTTTTCCAAAGACAACAAACCTTTTCTGTGAAGAAAATATTCAACAGAAGCTTGTCAATTACATGTACGAAAGTGTCAGGAACAGTTGTGTGTATTATTTGTGTAATTTTAGTGATTAAACTGACCTGAAAGCAGTGAAAAGAACAGTGACAGACCGTGCTCCTGCTCGTCACTTGTCAGTTGGTTGAGTTGCCGCCGCCCCGTTTCCATGGTGACTCCAACCGATCGCGCGCGCGACTCGAATGTTAAACGCGCATGTCGAAAGTTAAGCAGCATCGTTTACATTACATACATTACAGCGTTAAAACTTTACATACTGATGGAGTCAATTACCAGAAAAAGGTCCTGAAAGTTGATAACGTATTGTAGGCCTATAGTAGACCTATGTTGGACTCAAACTGTGGAATGAGAATATGAAAGCTGTATCGAGAGTAAAACAATGTTTGAAGTCAGTTTATATCAGGCTATAGTAATATAATATAATATAATATAATATAGCTTTAGAAAACTTACGTTTTCTTTTTTTTCTCTTTGACTAAAGAAAACATATGTTTTATATTCCAGAAATGATAAACGTGGTGTAGAAATAAAAGTAGGCTAGGCTATTGCACAACACATTAAAAAACAAAAAACAGAATGTACGCGTTTTGGCCCTAGCAAACATGTTTTGTATATGTACATATATGTATTTAGTCTTTGTTTTGACATGGTTGTATTTTGGTACTGTCGTGACGCTTTTTAAACGTCGTATTCCATCGTGCAGATTACGTTATTTTAACACCTGAATAAAACATCTCCCAAAAGTTGCAATTTGGTATCGTTTCGTTTTCGTAGTAGACAAACGTGATATTAAAGTTTTTTTGACTACTTAACGAAAACATACCAGCTTGGTATTTTCACAACATTTTATTTTGATTACATTCTTTTTTTATTTTAAAAACGTTTTTAAAACGTTTTATTTTGGTTACATTATTTTTTTATTTTAAAAACGTTTTTAAAACGTTGTACTACAACATTACCTAATTGCAACCAAAATACAACGTTGTGAAAAGTTGTAAAAACGTTTTGTGTTTGCTGGGCTGCACCTGCTTGCACATTTGTGTGATTTAGAGATTTAGAGATTTAGATTTATTTATTTTGGTTGGTAGTTGTCACAGATAGTTACTATGGAGTTTCTATAGAGTTCTTAGCATGTTCTCAGCCCACTTTAGCACTTAGCTAATCACTATTAGCATGTAGCTATTCACTGTTAGCATGTGTAGCATGTTGGAAGTCCTGTTTGCTAGCATGAGTCAAAAGAGCAAACTGCCATGTCTGTACGATGCTCTGATGCAGAGATATAGGTCTTGCTAAATGGTTGCTAGGGTACTCTGTTTGGTTGCTAGGGTGTGGCTATGATGAAGATTTTAGGTGATTACTATTGGCTGCTTGATCAGATGTCAAATGAGTGAGTGAGAGAGAAAGTGACAGTTGAGACTGACGGAATGGTCGTGAATTTGAATTTTGCAATGTAAGTCTATGGGACTTTTTTGGCCGCTTTTTCGTCCGCTGTGCGAACATCGTACACCCGATCGCTTAGAAAAGTCATCGCACACCTCTCCTCAATGAGCCGGTCGATTTGACACCTCATTCATGGGTCTAGGACAAAAGATGCTTTGCCTTTGGCACCAATAATAAATTCATTTTGACTTGACGTGTGTTTATAATGAATGCCACTATTGCCTATTTTGTGTTTAATTTCTACATTAGATTGATAAATGAAGCCCAATGAGTCTGAGTTCACATTATAATTGTGTAAAATTCTTTACATTAGTATTTTGTGATCTGGTGAAATAAAGATGATGATCTTCTTCCTCTGTTTTATTTGATTATGAAGATGATGTGACTTTACAGAATAAAGAGTTTCTTTTCTTCTCTTATTTTCTGCTCTCTCTCTCTCTCTCTCTCTCTCTCTAATGTAGGTTAAGATACTGTGATATCACAGATGAAGGTTGTTCTGCTCTGACTTCAGCTCTGAAATCAAACCCGTCACACCTGAGAGAGCTGGACCTGAGCTGGAATAAACTAGGAGACTCTGGAGTGAAAAACCTCAGTGATCTACTGATGAACCCACAATTCAAGCTGGAGAAACTACAGTTAGTATCATTATACTGTATATTATACATTGCATCAAAATGCTGAAAATCACTTTAACAGTTTAAACTAAAACACTTTATACTCAATATCTCACAATGAGTCTGAGTTCACAGTATATTTGTGTAAAATTCTTCACATTAATGATTTGTTTGTAAGATGATCTCTTCCTCTGTTTGTGTCTTTCTAGTCTATATGGCTGTGGCATCACAGATGTTTCTTCTTTAACTCAGTCTTTGACTAACTCAAAAGCACTGCAGTTTTTAAAAGATCTTGATCTGAGAGAGAATAAGATAGGAGACTCAAAGCAGCGGCTTCGTGACGTGCTACGAGACTCAAACTGTGTCCTGAGGTGAGGAAACATCACTGTGATA
Source organism: Anabarilius grahami (assembly GCA_003731715.1). Lineage (NCBI taxonomy): Eukaryota > Metazoa > Chordata > Actinopteri > Cypriniformes > Xenocyprididae > Anabarilius > Anabarilius grahami. The sequence goes on from RJVU01049583.1 coordinate 28,480, forward strand.
TTAAAGATCTTCATTCACCTCTGATATGAGAACAAACCTTTCAGATATTCATGAAAGGAAATTATCATTAAGCTTTATTGGGTTTGTGTGAGAACAAAATGTGAAGTTATTAAAATGTTCAACACAAAGGAGGAAAGAGAACAAAATCACACTGTCACAGCTTTATTCAACAACACCTGCTTTATTAACTGTGTCAGTAGAAGTGAATCATTTCAGTTTGAGAATAGACTTGTTCAGATTGTAGGAACTAATAGTAACTCATTTTCACTTTGTTCCACTGAACACTGATTGTTTTCTCTTCTGTTCCTCCTTACAGAGTAGATTAATATCTGTGAAATGATCATGAGAGGATCAGAAATCATCAGGTGATCCACAGAAGAGTCTCTACTGTGTCTTTGAGGAGAAATAAATGTGTGATTAATGTGTAAATGTGTTTCATACAGATGGAAGAGACTCTTTACAGTTGAATAAAGCAGCATGTGTGTCAGCATGAGTATCAGAATCATGTGATATTGAATGATTAATGTTGCTTTAGTATTCAATCAAATTATGGTTTAGTTTTATTTAAAGGTGGAACAGGAGGAAGAAGCTCAGATGAGTGTCAGCAGAAATCTTCAGGCTCTTCAGTATCAGGCCTACAAATATAATAATGATTGGATTGAACTCATCCATAATGATTAAAATATTTATCATCATAAACGTGATTGTCAAGTACAGCACATAAATGTGTCAAAAGATATAAAGTCCACATGTTACTTTGAACATGTACATCATCTCTCTTAAATATTATGCACAGAATATTGTTTATTTTTGTTATTCTGTTTTATTTTATAAGTGAGGTATGTGTCTATCTGTTACTAATGCTCAGATCTACAGTATATTGTCTTTGTTCTGTGGATGGATATTCAGAACAACTAAACACTTTACCAGTTAACAGCATTTGTGTGTCTTTCACTCGCTCTGATCTAGATAGTCTAATGCTTTTTGTTTAGCAATTATAATCTCTTTCACTACATTCTCATGTAAATAAAATGGCACTAATAAAGTTAAGAACAATAGTTTTTGTTTGAAAAGTTCACTTGTCTGTTGTATTACATATGTAGACAGATTCTCCCTCCCATCTCTACACCGGACACGACTGTTGTCGCAATGGCTAAAATCTGTCTACAATTGACGCAACAAAACACCCGTTATAAAGCATTTGTCCTTCATGTCAGTACGTCATAAATAGAGCGAGGTAACATTTTAATGTTGGAGATTTGTCCCTCACATCCAGTGTAGACAACATCACTGATTATAATGGTCCGGAGTAGACATGGTGTCCTTCTTGAATAAAGGTGAAGTTGTACATGTTAAACAAAACCATATGAGCGATCTTTAGAATTGTTGGAGAAGAAACCATGCTGGACTGCGTTTCTCAAAGCATTGTGAGGGAATCTGATCATAAAGACCATTAGAGCAGCAGTGCTATGATCTACTTAGAGTTCTGTGCTTCTACATCAGTGTTATTCACTATCATTTCCCTCTGATTTTAGGGGTCAGTTATGGGCAGTGTTAGGTTTAGGGGTAGAAATGTAGTCGTGTTTGGAAAGAACTTGCTTATTTAATGGATTTGGATGGAAAGTTAGTTTGTGACTCACTGAGGGTTTAAAAAGTAATTTGACAAAGTATCAGATGGAGACATAAATAGAGGACAAGACTACAAAACAATAACATATTTTGACTGAAGTGAATCTGTTAAAGTTCTACCAGAAAGACTCAGGAAGCAAATAAACTTTTGAATGATTTATTAACAGTTTGTATGTAAATATCAAAGATAAATGATAAAGTTCTTTGGCGTAGGCCCCATCCATAGTACAATCCGGAGGGTAGCAGACGTTTGCAGATCCTGCCTTAAGTTGAAGGCAGGGGCGGAGTCTACCCCAAGAGAACTGAGATTGGTAAGAAAATACGCACCAGTTGGAGGATTCTTTGAATGCATTCCTAAATATTACCTAAGAGAAAGAGATCATGAATACAAAGACATTAATGAATGTTAAATTATTAACAGGAAGAATCATTATGCAATAGCTTATCGTTTTGCCATAGCTTTAAGGATGTGTTACGTGGCTGTGTAGTTTTTTTTATTTTTAAAGACCCATAGGTGGCGTTGAAGCTCTGGATTGGTGGAAGCACGATGACGTCACTGAGTTTCCGGCATAAATAGCATGGATGGCATCAATGGAGTCTCTCTGTCGCTGGGCTGGTTTCGCCGGTGTCTCTCTCTGCGATTCTCTTGCCGCTCCTTTTGAACATCTATCGTCCGCTCTCATGGGGCGTTTAGTCTGTGTTCTGTTGTAGTTTAGTTTGTATTCTTGATCTTTCATTGTTTTTGTTCGATATGTTTTCTTTATATGATTAATGTTTAATTCTTGTTAATTCTTTTGTTAACCTTTTGTCTAATTTTGTTTGTAATATTATTTATGAATTGTTTATTACTTTTCCTATTATAATTAAATGAGGGCGATTTAATGTCCTGAAAATTAACAACCGGTGTCTGTGGCTCTTGCATGTGTGCGGTCCATGTCCTAATTGGAGTTATTATTTTGAACGAGCTGTTAACTCGGACATGGGCCGTAACATATTTGGGGGCTCGTCCGGGATCTGGATTAGTAAAATCTGAATGATCTCGATTTTTGCGTGGCTTCGTTTGATCTGTCCACGCGTTTCGAATTTGTTACTTTGTAACTTTGTTGAGTCACAGTTGCTTGTTGTGAATTTCGGTTTGTGTAGTGCATGTTTTATTTTTTTCTTTAACCTTGAGACGTTTAAATCTAAATATGTTTGAATTAACGGATTTTATTGCGAATCCGACGCAAGCCGAGTTGTTTCAAGTTAATAGAACTGATCTTATGAAAATTGCCACTTATTATAAGGTAAGTTTTCGCAATACTGCATCTAAACGTGAACTGCAGATTTTGCTTGTTGATTCGTTACATAAACAAGGCATCTTTGGTGATGAGGAAAGGCTGGTAGACTATCCCGAATTATTTGAGGGTAGTTCAGAGGATCTTGCGCTGCAAGTTAAAAAGATGGAGTTGCAAGCTAAAGAGCACGAAAGAGGTTTGTTGAGAGAAAGGGAGGAATGGGAACGTGAGAGAGAGAGACGAAGAGAGCGTGAGAGACATGAACTTGAGTTGAAAAAGCTTGAAATGGAACAAGCGTGCCGCCTCAAAGAATTGGAGTTGAAAGCTCGTGAAAGAGGTGTAACAGATAGCTCTGAGTTTGACGTGAGTCGTAACATTCGTATTGTCCCTCCTTTTCGAGAGCAGGAGGTGGACAAATGTTTTGCGCTTTTCGAACGTGTTGCTGCCAATCTTAATTGGCCGAGAACATTTTGGCCTATGTTGCTGCAGTGTGTTTTTGTAGGTAAAGCCCAGGAGGCATATTCTTCATTGTCAGTGGAAGAGTCTCTTGATTATGATCAAGTGAAAACAGCCGTTCTTAGAATTTATGAACTGGTTCCTGAGGCGTATCGCCAAAAATTCTGTAACCATCGAAAAACTGATGAGACTTACGTTGAATTTATTAGAGAGAAGGAATCGATGTTTGATCGGTGGTGTGTGTCTTTGAAAGTGCAATCTTTTGAAGAGCTCCGTGAACTGATTTTATTAGAAGAATTCAAAAACTGCTTGCCTGAACGTGTCGCAACATATTTAAATGAGCAAAAAGTTCTGAAATGTTCTGCTGCAGCTGTTCTGGCTGATGAATATGTGCTTACACATAAGCATGTGTTCAATATTGCACAGAAATTTCCATCTGTTAGCAATAGTCAGCGTTGTAAGCGTAGTTTTGATCGCGCTCCGTCTGATGTCAAGGTCAATGAGAGTTTTGTCAAGTCTCTGTCCTCACCTGTTTGTTTCTATTGTAGGAAACGTGGACATATTATTTCTGAGTGCCCAGTACTCAAAAATAAAAATAGTGTCCCTAAACCAGTGGGTTTATTGATGACGTCCTCGCCACAGTTTGAAGGACTGGAGTTGTTGGCTTCTCAAGCTGACGTGTGAAGATCAGGGGTATGTGCTGTTCACAATGGACGGATTTGTGTCACTAACAGGTAATGTTAGCTCGCGTAAACCAGTTAGGATACTCCGTGATACAGGAGCTGCTCAAAGTTTTATTCTGGAAGGAATATTGCCATTGTCTGAAGAGAGCTCTATTGGTTCGAGTGTTTTGGTTCAGGGGTTCGAGATGGGCTTTGTGAAAGTGCCTTTGCACGAAATTGAAATTGAATCCTCTCTTGTTATTGGCCGCGTCGTTGTTGGAGTGCGACCGTGTCTTCCCGTTCGTGATGTCACATTTATTTTAGGGAACGACTTGGCGGGAGGAAAAGTTTTTGCTAGCCCTGAGGTAACTGATGTTCCTCTTCCCTGTATTACTCCTGATGAATTGGCTCAGAAATACCCAGAGGTATTTCCTTCGTGCGCTGTTACTCGCGCTATGTCTCAGAGACTGAAAGATGAGAACCATGGTAAGTCAGAAGGTGAGTGGAACTTTGATCTGAATGATACGTTTCTCTCTAATTCAGATTTTTGTGAGGTGAAGTGTTCAAACTCTGTTGACGGTTCAGACATCGCCGTTAAAAACGAGATGAACATTCCATGGGGCTCGATAAATTGTCTCTGTCACGCGAGCAACTTATTGTTGAACAGAGGAAAGACGAGACAATGTCATCCCTCTTTGAAGCTGTTGTTCCAGAACAACTCGACCATGTATCGCAAGGATACTTTGTTGAAGATGGTGTGTTGATGAGGAAGTGGATACCATCTATTGCATCTGCTGAGGATGAGTGGCAAATCGTTAAGCAGGTAGTAGTTCCTTCCTCATATCGTTCTGAAATTCTGAAACTTGCACATGATTGTCCGTTTGCCGGTCATTTGGGAGTAAACAAAACATACGACCGTGTACTCCGTTGTTTTTTCTGGCCTGGCTTAAAAAACGATGTAGCAAGTTATTGCCGAAGCTGTCATTTGTGTCAAATGATTGGAAAACCGAATCAGAAAATTTCACCTGCTCCATTGTATCCAATTCCAGCTATTGGTGAACCATTTGAGCGTGTATTAATTGACTGTGTCGGTCCCTTACCTCGTACGAAGTCTGGTAATCAGTACCTTTTAACGATCATGTGTACATCAACGCGTTTTCCAGAGGCAATTCCTCTGCGAAAAATCACAGCACCAGTGATTGTGAAGTCACTTATCAAATTCTTTTCGTTGTTTGGCCTTCCGCGTACCATCCAGTCAGATCAAGGTACGAATTTTATGTCTCGTGTGTTTAAACAAGCTCTAGATCAGTTGCATATTCAACACTGCACTTCTAGTTGTTACCATCCAGAAAGTCAGGGAGCACTCGAAAGGTTCCACCAGACTTTGAAATCTATGCTACGTGCATTTTGTCTGGAGTTTCAGAAAGATTGGGACGATGGAGTGCCTATGGCGCTGTTTGCAGTGAGGGAGGTAGTGCAGGAGTCGTTGGGTTTTAGTCCGGCCGAGTTAGTGTTCGGACATACTGTCCGCGGCCCACTAAAACTGATCAAAGATCATCGGTCTAATGTTTCGAGTCCAAAGAATATTCTTGACTTTGTTTCAGAGTTTCGTTTTAAATTGCACCGTGCATGTGAGCTGGCTAAACAAAATTTGGAGATGACACAACAACGAATGAAAAAACGTTTTGATCGTGGTGCTAAACTTCGTAGTCTCTCTCCTGGTGACAAGGTATTAGTGCTTTTGCCAGTACCTGGATCAGCCTTACAGGCTCGTTACTATGGTCCTTACCAGGTGAAGGAAAAGGTGAGTGAGCTCGACTATATGATTATGACATCTGACAGAAAGAAGAAAACTCGTCTGTGTCATGTTAATATGCTCAAGCCGTACTGTGAGAGGCAGCCATATTCGTCTGGACAGTTGGCTGTGTTAACTGTTTCATCCGCAGATTCTCTGGGGGTTAAAGAGCAGGAGCTGTCCGGTGCTGAACTTCTGACCTGTCCATTGCCTTCTGCCGTTCCTGATAACTCTGTTGCTTTATCCACACTGGAGGAGGAGGATGGGGTTAATTTTCCTTCAACAGAATTGGTGGCGGGAAGGTTGAAAAATTCTGAAATAATACAAAACCTTGATTCATTTCTTTCCTATTTGAATGTTACCGAACGCGCTGATGTGAGTAACATTATTCGGACATACGGTAATTTGTTTTCTGATGTTCCCTCTCGTACTACGCTGATCGAACATGATATTGATGTTGGCAGTTCTTTGCCTATTAATCAGCATGCGTACCGGGTAAGTCCTGAGAAACTAACTCAGCTGCAAAAAGAGGTGACTTTCATGCTTGATAATAACATCGCAGAGCCAAGCTTTAGTCCTTGGAGCTCGCCTTGTTTGTTGGTTAAAAAGTCGGACGGAACGTTTCGTTTTTGTACTGATTTTAGACGCGTGAATGCGGTAACAAAACCAGATAGTTATCCATTGCCTCGTATGGAAGATTGAGTGGATCGCGTTGGAAATGCTGCTTTCGTTACTAAAATCGACCTGCTTAAAGGTTACTGGCAGGTGCCTTTGTCAGATCGTGCGAAAGAGATTAGTGCATTCGTAACACCAGACCATTTCCTGCATTACACTGTAATGGCTTTCGGTTTACGAAACGCACCGGCAACCTTCCAACGATTAGTAAATCGTGTTATTGATGGCATGCATAATGTTGAAGAGATTTGGATGATTTGGTTGTTTACAGCGTGTCTTGGTCGGAGCATTTAGAACAACTTGATTTATTGTTCCGTCGTCTGTCTCTTTTGCTAACCTCACGGTTAATTTAGCCAAGTGCGAGTTTGGTCGAGCAAAGGTAACGTATTTGGGAAAGATTGTTGGTGGCGGACAAGTTCGCCCTGTTGAATCAAAAGTCAAGGCTATTTTTCATTTTCCTGCGCCTACGACGCGGCGGGAGCTTCGTCGATTCATGGGCATGGTTGGGTACTACAGGAGTTTTTGTAAAAACTTTTCTGCTGTGGCCTCTCCCTTAACGGATCTTCTTAGTCCCAAAGTACCATTTAAGTGGACTGAAACGTGTCAAACGAGTTTTGAAAAAATCAAAGCACTTTTGACTAATTCTCCTATTCTCTCTGCCCCTGATTTTTCGTCCCAGTTTCTACTTGCTGTTGATGCAAGTGATACCGGTGCGGGAGCGGTTCTCCTTCAACGTGATCAAGTTGGTGTTGAGCATCCCGTTTGTTATTTTTCACGTAAATTTAACAGACATCAACGGAATTACTCCACCATTGAGAAGGAGGCGCTCGCGCTTATCCTTGCATTTCAACATTTCGATGTTTATATTGGTTCTGTTTCATATCCTTTGATTGTTTACACAGATCAAGACACAGATCTGGAGTTTGTTACTACAGGCTCGTGAGTTGGTAATCCGACATATTGGTGGAAGCACGATGACGTCACTGAGTTTGCTACGATTTGAATTGCAACGAGAGGCCATTTAACTCTCTGAGGTCTGAAAACGCACCGACGCGTTTTGCAGGTTTTTTTTCACATTGCAGTAAAACAGACTTAAAATACTCCATCATTTTTTGTCATAGAGACATAAGTAATATATCAATTGAAACTATTCAAGATTCAAGATTTTTATTTGTCACATGCACAATTATATAGAGCATATATAGCCAGCAGTGAAATGAGAGTCAGGTCCGCTCCATGGACAGTGCAATTATTAAAGAATACAACACAGATGAAAATATACATAACTATAACTATGAAAAATAAAATAAAAGTAAACAATAAAAATATAAGAATAAAAAATTG
>RJVU01049603.1:6466-19256 GCA_003731715.1 Anabarilius grahami
GACAATGCATTTGAAAAAAAAAAAACTTTATTGTGAATGAGTAGTACAGACAATGAATGAGCATGAATATCTATAGACAGTGAATTCTGTGATGGGCTTGAATTAATATTACAAAACTACATGAACATATTTAAAAGACAGGGATCAATGCAGCACCAATTTAACCAAGTTTTTTGCATTTTAAATACTTTGTCACCAAACCTTGTGAGAATGTACAACCCATAGTACACAATACAACTGAGATTGTAGTAAAAACCTGTCTCAAAGGATTCCCCTTCTACCAAAATATGTTCCTCTGACATGTTATCTGTAATATAGTAATGTCAAGCAGCATTGTTTTTCTTCTCAAGGCAGTTAAGTGTGAACTCCACCCCTCAGCCAATTTCAACGCACAATCACATAGTCACCAGTCCAGAACAGTTCTTACTTCACAAAAACCATGGATGATTCCTGCAACAAACAGTAATGCTATCTATGAGGATTCACTAACAACACTTCATTAAGTTTAAAGTTAGGTTTATGGGTTTTTGTTCCAATATTTGTTTCAGCATCATGTAGGCAATAGGTTGTTTGCACATGACGTCACAGGGTGAAAAACTTCACCGTTAGTGTTACACGGAGCAAGCAGGTTCAATTCAAGTCTTCTAAGGAGACATGATCGGCCGCTTTATATGATAAACATTTTAATTCAATCATCTATTCACAAACATTGATCAAATTACATATGTAGCATACCCTATCTGTATTAACAAACAACATCCATGGCAACAATATAATTTTATAACGGCAAAACCTGGGTCGCTGTCGTGTCGTGAAACACTTCACGGTTTAAGGGATTATATTAAAGACTTCATATGCAAAACCCTCATGTCATTCCCAAAGATAAGGGAAAATCACGCCTAAAGCCTATAACAGTATGACATATGAAAAAAAAAAAAAATTAACAAATGACCCCCAAATAAATAAAATACACAAATAAAAACCAAATTAAATATATACATATTTAGGGTTTAGACATGAGATATCCTAGACTTTACCTACACACTTAAGGAGACAAAGCATGTTTGACGTTATACTTATCGCTTTATACCATTTACTCAATCAATGCAAGAAAAGAACCCCATATTTTCATATACAGATCAAGGCGTCCTGAGACTCTAAATATCACACGCTAGCAATATTGGACATGAGTTCCAGCCATTCATCAAACGAAGAGGGCGTAACAGATTTCCAATGTCTCAGAATGATTCTACATCCGGACACCATAGCTAGACGGCACCATTTCCTTTGTTTCCAGGAGAGGCCCGTATCTTCTGGTAAGATACCCAACATACAGAAACCAGGATTTGTGTGTAATGTTAGGCTGAAAATGTTATTAACAAAATGTACAATCTTTTCCCATAGTTCTTTAATATGGAAGTAAATTAATGCCAAATGTTTTCGAAATAAAAAGCTTGTTGAATTGCACTAATTGAAAAAAAAATATGCATTACATTAGCTGCGTTTGCATTTAGATGCATTGTATTTTTAAGGTTTGAATTTTTATGGGCTGAAATTCAACATGGTTGTATATTTAGCTGTGAATATTTCAATTAAAAATATTTCACACACATTTTCATTATTAAAAATTCAATAATTTATTTTCACCTTTCAGATTTCACTTCCAAAATATTCATTCTGTTTAAAAATACAACCTATAAAATTCGACTAGCAATTTTCAGTCCATTTTATTTCGCTTTACAAATTCGCTTCCACAAATTCAGTGGTTCAAATTCGGCAGAAAATTCAACATTTCACATCCGGGAACTGCAGGAAAAGCAGTAGAGTACCGATGCATGATCTCTATCTTCTGTTAGTCTTCTTTGCCAGCAGGTGCCGCTAGCGGCTGTGTTAAGACCAGATCATGGCTAGTAAGTCATCATTCATTCATTCATAAAAACGGATTTACAGAAATGGAGCAAGCGTAAGTGAATGTGTGATGATTATCAGGGCCAGTATAAATGCAGAAAAGCTGATAAAGACACAAAAGCTGCATTTATGATTAATTCAGTGTCTTTATGGTTACCTGTGTAGTCTACATAAGCAGCTTTCTCTACAGTGAACGAGATCTTAACGTTATTGCCCGATGCTGGTGTACAGATCAAACGTTAAACCTGAGAAATATTTCTCTCTGTTTAGTTTCCTTAACTTTATATCCCAGCGCTGTGTTGTAATACTAGGGTTTCCCTCATCCGTCATAGGATTCCCCTGCCATCAGGACATATAAAACACTTAACACAGCTTAATGGACTCGTACAGTGATATAAAAGATCATTTGTGATGTAAGTTACTATATAGGCTCCAAGAAAGCAGATACTGATTGATTTGACGCTGAACGTTTGATATTCGCAAATTTGGGGACTCTCTCTAAAGTTATGACATTGGTATTCACGTTTCTACCTTCAATAGCGTTTAAAGAGAATGATTTACAGTCACAAAACCAACTGTGAAGTGTTCATCTAGGTCTCAGGTATAATGCAAACCTTTTAGATCTTTGATGTTTATTAAAATAAAAGGTAACACTTTATATTAACTAGATAATATGAACTAACAACGAACTGCACTTCTACAGCACTTATTAATCTTTGTTAATGTTAATTCCAGCATTTACTCTTACATTATTAAAATCAAGAGTTGTATTTGTTAACATTAGTTAATGCACTGTGAACTAACATGAACAATGAACTGCTACATTTTTATTAACGTTAACAAAGATTACCAAATGAAGTAACAAATGTTGGCTATTGCTCATGGATAGTTCACGTTAGTAAATACATTATGAACCTTATTGTAAAGTGTTTCCAAATATACTGTCAAACAATATGTAAATATTGCTATGTATTTCACTACTGTATGGGATCATACAAAAAAATGCCATAATTTAAATCTCAATAGCATGTGATGAGTATGATTTACAGTCACAAAACCAACTGTAAAGTGTTCTAGGTGTCAGGTCGAACAGTGATTCAAGTCATTCTCTTTAAACGCAATTGAAGGTAGAAACGTGAATACCAATGTGGTAACTTTAGAGACGGTCCCTAAATTTGCGAATATCAAACGTTCAGCGTCAAAACAACTTTATGCCAGTATCTGCTTTCTTGGAGCCTATATAGTATAACCTACATCACAAATTATCTTTTATATCACTGTACGAGTCCATTAAGCTGTGTTAAATGTTTTATATGTCCTGATGGCAGGGGAATCCTATGAAGTATGAGGGAAACCCTATTACAACACAGCGCTGGGATATAAAGTTAAGGAAACTAAACAGAGAGAAATATATGTCTACCTCAGATTTAACGTTTAATCTGTACACCAGCATCGGGCAATAACGTTATAATCTCGTTCACTGTAGAGAAAGCTGCTTACATGTAGACTACACAGGTAACCATAAAGACACTGAATTAATCATAAATGCAGCTTTTGTGTCTTTATCAGCTTTTCTGCATTTATACTGGCCCTGATAATCATCACACATTCACTTACGCTTGCTCCATATCCGTTTTTATGAATGAATGAATGATGACTTACTAGCCGTGAGCTGGTCTTAAACAGCCACTAGTGGCACCTGCTGGCGAAGAAGACTAACAGCAGATAGAGATCATGCATCGGTACTCTACTGCTTTTCCTGCAGTTCCCGGATGTGAAATGTTGAATTTTCTGCCGAATTTGAACCACTGAATTTGTGGAAGCAAATTTGTAAAGCGAAATAAAATGGACTGAAAATTGCTAGTCGAATTTTATAGGTTGTATTTTTAAACAGAATGAATATTTTGGAAGTGAAATCTGAAAGGTGAAAATAAATTATTGAATTTTTAATAATGAAAATGTGTGTGAAATATTTTTAATTGAAATATTCACAGCTAAATATACAACCATGTTGAATTTCAGCCCATAAAAATTCAAGCCTTAAAAATACAATGCATCTAAATGCAAACACAGCTAATGTAATGCATATTTTTTTTCAATTAGTGCAATTCAACAAGCTTTTTATTTCGAAAACATTTGGCATTAAATTACTTCCATACTTTAACCTTATCACATTTATACAACATATGAACCATAGTACCAATATCGGTATTACATCGCCAGCACAGATCATCATTTCTTAGTTTAAGTCTAGCCATCCTGGTTGGAGTCCAGTAACACCTGTTAAAAATTTTATAGTTTATCAGTTCAGATAGAATTTCACGGACACAAGTATGCCATGTAGATACAACCTGCTTCCACATTTCATCCTTAATTGTTTCCCCCAGATCTCTTTCCCATGCCATTTTAAGTCCACTTAAATTAGGTGCATTAACATCTCTAATTAAGGCATAGAAAGCTGAACAACCTCCTTTTTTATGACTAATTGTAACAAAGACGCGTTGTATATCTGTTGGTGGGTCAGGGGCATTTTTAATGGTTGTAAGGAGACAATGTCTTATTTGCAGGTATTTCCAAAAGTTATTGTTCGGCAAGTTATACTTTTGTTTCAAATGATTAAATGAGACCACATGTTCTCCTTCATAAAGATTGTCCAAGAACCATATCCCTTTATTACCAGTAGGAAGACTTCTTATCTATTTGTAATTTAGTATTATACCAGATCGAGGCTTTAGATGTTAGCCATGGGGTTTGTTTGAAATTTTGGTGATACAATTTCCAGCTTTCTCTAACAAACCTCAGAACAGGATTCTGATCAGGTATTGGTCGGGCAAGTTGTGTCAAGAAAGCCTCTGTTGAAAAAGGGGCCAACATTTCCTTTTCAATATGTACCCACGTAGGGGCTACATTAGGCGCCATATTGATTTTAGTCCACTGCGAAAGTGAAAACGACCAATGATACCAATCAACTCTGGGCAGAGAGAGCCCACCCGAATTTTTAGCAGAAAATAATTTGGTACAATTAAAAAGGGGTTTCTTCCCTTGCCAAATAAAGGATTCAACATTTTTATTGTATTCCTTCAGAAGTGATAGTGGTAATGCAAGGGGGAGCATATATGACAAATAGTTAAGTTTGGGAACAATTATCATTTTAACAAGATTAATTCGACCCAAAATATAAATTGTAAGTTTGCTCCAATTCTGTAATAAATTTTGGATCTCTTGAATAACTGGTTGAAAGTTACCTTGCATAATTTTTTCTAATCCAGGTATAAGTTTGATTCCCAGATAAACTAAACCAGATGAGACCCATTTAATTAGCCATTGTACTTCTAACATATTATTATGGTTTTTAGATAGAGGCATTATTTCTGATTTACTCCAATTAATTTTATATCCTGATATTTGAGAAAAGTCATCAATTAAAGAGCACATTGTGGGTACTAGAGATAAGTAAAATGTCATCAGCATACAGAAGTATTTTATGCTCCTGCTGACCAGCCACAACCCCCTTAATATTTGGGTTACTGCGTATAGCTATAGCCAATGGCTCTAATACCAACGCAAATATGAGGGGCGAAAGGGGGCACCCCTGTTTTGTGCCCCTATGCAACTCGAATCGTGATGACGTTATGCCATTACACAACACTGAGGCTTGGGGTCCAGTGTATAGTAATTTAACCCATTTAGTAAATACTGACCCAAAGCCAAATCTTTTAAGGGTCTCGAATAAGAAAACCCACTCAACCCTGTCAAAGGCCTTCTCCGCATCCAGGGATAAGGCCATGACAGGGTCCGAGACATCTCTAGATTTCCAAATGATTTCCAGATTTCTTCTCATGTTATCCGCCGAAGACCTAGTCCTAATAAATCCAACTTGGTCTGGATGTATAATGGTTGGTAATATGTTTTCTAATCTCTTTGTGAGTACTTTGGCCAAGATTTTCCCATCCACGTTGCCGAGTGAAATGGGTCTGTAGTTTGCACAATATTGCGGGTCTTTCCCTTTCTTGTGAATAAGAGTGATTATACTGGTTCTCATACTCTCCGGAAGTTAACCAGTTATCAAAGCATTCTGAAAGACTAAGAGTAATTATCAAGATGGCGCCGTGGATGGCCGCCTCGGTTTGTAGCGTCTTGATACTTTTGTTATTTTTGTTTGTCCTGTTTTGAGTAACTTTTTTCCGATCAGCTTTACTAGGGACGAACTCCTAGATATCAGAAACAACACACCAAATAACTTTTTGCCGACTTTTGAACATTCAGACTTTTTACTGGACATTCTGGTTGGAGGAGCTGCGATTGTATACAAGCGCTCCAAACAACGCAAATGAGGGAAACGCGCCAGTGCGCTCGTGAAATTCCGACAGCGCGGGTTTGGTCTCCGCTGCAGAGTATTCATCTAGCGAATCTCCGCTCCCTAGCAAATAAAACAGACGAACTGCTTCTCCTCACCCGCACGAACAATGACTTTTCAAACTCTGCTGCACTTTGCTTCACGGAAACCTGGCTGAGAGGAGCCATCCCGAACAGCGCGCTTCATCTGCCGGGCTTCCAGCTGTTCAGAGCGGATCGCGTCACTGAGTCGTCGGGGAAAACGAAAGGCGGTGGATTATGTTTTTATATCAACGAAGGCTGGTGTACAGACGTGACAGTGTTAAAGGAGATGTGCTGCCCTAATTTGGAGGCTCTCTTCATTAACTGTAAGCCTTTTTATTCACCGCGGGAGTTTTCTTCTTTTATTCTGGTGAGTGTTTACATTCCTCCTGATGCGTGCGTGAGCGCTGAACAGCTGGCCGATCAGATCACACACACAGAGCAGTGTTACCCAAACTCTTTCATTATCATTCTCGGTGATTTCAATAAAGCTAATCTCACCCGTGAACTGCCTAAATACAGACAGCACATCACATGCCCTACCAGGGACAGTAACATACAGGACCATTGCTACACTGCTTTAAAAAATGCATACCACTCTGTCCCCAGAGCGGCTTTGGGACTCTCTGATCACTGTTTGGTTCATCTTCTACCAGCCTACAAGCAGAAACTGAAATCTGCTAAGCCTGTGGTAAGAACTGTAAAGAAATGGACCAGCGAAACAGAGCGGGCTTTACAAGCCTGTTTCGACTGCACTGATTGGAGTGTTTTTGAGGCTGCAGCCACTGATCTGGATGAGCTCACTGACACCGTGACATCCTACATCAGTTTCTGTGAGGACATGTGTGTTCCCACCAGGACTTATTTAACATATAACAACGACAAACCTTGGTTTACTGCAAAACTCAGACAGCTTCGCCAGGCCAAAGAGGATGCATACAGGAGCGGGGACAAAGTCTTGTACAAACAGGCCAAATACACACTGAATAAGGAGATCAGTGTAGCAAAGAGAAGCTATGCTAAGAAGCTAGAACACCAGCTTTCAGCTACTGACCCAGCATCAGTGTGGAAGGGCCTGAAAACCATCACCAGCTACAAGACCCCATCCCCCAGCACTGTGGAGAACCAACATTTGGCCAACGAGCTGAATACATTTTACTGCAGGTTTGAAAGACCTGGTCTCACACCCCACACCCGCTCTGACCGGCTCACCACACAGCCATCAACACCCTCACCCCTCTCCCTCCCCCCTCCTGCTTCTCAACCTGCACTTCAGATCAGTGAGATGGATGTATGCAGAGTCTTCAGGAAACAGAAGATAAGGAAAGCCAAAGGCCCAGACGGTGTTTCACCAGCCTGTCTCAAAGCCTGTGCTGCCCAGCTGTCATCCATCTTCACACTGATCTTCAACAGATCACTGGAGCTGTGTGAAGTCCCCTCCTGCTTTAAACACTCCACCATCATCCCTGTACCCAAGAAACCAAAAATCACAGGACTAAATGACTACAGACCTGTTGCTTTGACGTCTGTGGTCATGAAGTCATTTGAGAGACTGGTGCTGGCCTACCTGAAGGACATCACTGGACCCCTGCTGGACCCCCTGCAGTTTGCTTATCGTGCAAACAGGTCTGTGGATGATGCAGTCAATATGGGACTGCATTATATCCTACAACATCTGGACAAACCAGGAACTTATGCAAGGAATCCTGTTTGTGGACTTCAGTTCGGCTTTCAACACCATAATCCCGGATACCCTCCTGAATAAACTGACCCAGCTCTCTGTACCCACCTCCATCTGTCAGTGGATCACCAGCTTCCTGACAGACAGGCAGCAGCTAGTGAGGCTGGGAAAACTCACATCCAGCACCCGCACCATCAGCACTGGAGCTCCTCAGGGTTGTGTCCTCTCCCCACTGCTCTTCTCCCTCTACACCAACGACTGTACCGCTAAAAACCCCTGTCAAGCTCCTGAAGTTCGCAGATGACACCACAGTCATCGGCCTTATCCGGGACGGAGACGAGTCTGCTTACAGACTGGAGGTTGAACAGCTGGCTGTCTGGTGCAGTCACAATAACCTGGAGCTCAACACGCTCAAGACAGTGGAGACGAGAGTGGACTTTAGGAGAAACCCCCCTGCTCTCCCCCACTCAGCATCATGAACAGCACTGTGACTGCAGTGGAGTCATTCAGGTTCCTGGGCCACACCATCTCTCAGGACCTGAAGTGGGACAATCACATTGACTCCACTGCGAAAAAGGCTCAGCAGAGACTGTACTTCCTTCGCCAGCTGAGGAAGTTCAACCTGCCACAGGAGCTGCTGACACAGTTTTACTCAGCTGTTATTGAGTCAGTTCTGTGCACTTCTATAACTGTTTGGTTTGGGTCAGCCAGCAAATCAGATATAAGAAGACTGCAACGGATTGTTAGGACAGCTGAAAGGATAATTGGTATGCACCTGCCCAACCTTCAGGACTTGTACAACGCCAGAGTGAAGAAACGGGCAGGTAACATCATCACAGACCCCTCTCACCCTGGACACAACCTGTTTGCACTTCTGCCCTCAGGCAGACGTTACAGAACTCTGTGCACTAGAACATCTAGGCATAAGAACAGTTTTTTATTATTATTATTATTTTCTTAGTTTACTTATTTAAATGTTTCTGTTCTCATGTCATATTTATCTGTGTACCAAGAGCTTCTGTAGAAAACCACAACAAATTCCTTGTGTGTTTGTGCACACCTGGTGACTAAAGCACATTCTGATTCTGATTCTGAATTTAGGTGCTAGAAATTCTGTTTTTTTTTTATAAAAGTCAGAAGGGAAGCCATCTTCCCCTGGGGAACGACCCGATTTGAGATCGCGTATGGGTTCTTAATTTCCTCTAATGTGATGTCACTTTCTAGAGAGTCCTTATCAAATGTAGATAGACAGGGAATCTGTAGGGAAGAGAAGAATCGGTCATATTTTCCAGTGGGTACTTCCCCTTGTGATGTATATAGCTCTTGATAAAAATTTGTAAAAACCTTAATAATTTCCTTTCCATCTGTAATCAGTTTATCTTTATCGTCAAAAATAGAAGGAATAAAGTTCTGTATGCTGAGCTGTTTGACTATGTGCCAAGTATTTTCCTGCTCTCCTTTTTAATAATAGTTTTGTTTTGTACAAAAAAGGGCAAATTCAGCTTTTTTCTGTATAATATCATTTAGCTCCAATTTTAGACTGTTCAATTTATTAAAAGTTACAGGATCCGGATGACTATAATGTTGTTTTTTCAGAGACCTAATTGTTTCTTCCAATTTAATAAGTTTTTCACTTTCCAAACGCTTACGTAGCGAACAGTGCTGAATAAGCCTGCCCCTCAAGAAAGCCTTAAAAGGCATCCCATGTTATACCAGGGTCTGAAACAGAGTCCTCATTATATAACCAGTATTCATCCATTGCTGTTTATATAAAGGAACATGAGATCTCATTTTGCAATAATGAATTGTTAAAGCGCCACCTTGTGTTTTTCCTATTGTTCGCGGTCATAATGACTACATCTACTGGAGCGTGATCTGAGAGAACAATATTCAAGATTGAAGCAGACTGAACCTGACTCACCAGTTGTTTTGAGATTAAAATATAATCAATCCTTGAGTATGACTGATGAGGATGGGAGAAGAATGTGAAATCTTTCTCTAGGGGATGCAGTGTACGCCATATATCTATCAAGCCACATTCAACCATCATAGTGTCTATTGATGAGTGCAATATTGGAGTGGTCTGTTTAGTACTAGACTTATCAAGGTCTATATTTCTAACTTGATTAAAATCACCACCTAGTATTATGTTATAATTGCCAATATTTCTAATAATATTGCAGATTTCTTTAAAGAAATCTGGAGACATTACATTAGGGGCGTAGATATTCATTATAGTATATTTCTGTCCTTCTAGGCTAGAGTCCAAAGCTATCCATCTGCCGTCCTGGTCATTATATGTTTTGTGGACTTTAAAGTCTAAGCCTTTCTTGATCAAAATAGCCACACCTCTACTCCTCGTATTAAATGTGCTTGAGTATACCTGACCAATCCATCCTCATTTAAATTTCTCAGTTTCCTCAGCACTGAGGTGGGTTTCTTGCAGCATAGCTATATCAGATTTGTTTTGTTTGAGATATGTGAGAATTTTCTTACGTTTAATTAGGTGGTTACAAACCGATATATTCCATGAAATGATTTTTAAGAATACCATATCTCTTAGTTAGAGATTACATAGAGATTAAACATTGTCTCCTCCCTCAGCATAATTAGGTTTGCTGTATGCAACTGTAAACTGGGGCAGTCGTGGCCTAATGGATAGAGAGTCGGACTTATAACCCAAAGGTCATGGGTTCGAGTCTCAGGTCCGGCAGGGATTGTCGGTGAGGGGAGTGAATGTCCAGCGCTCTCCCCACCCTCAATACCATGACTGAGGTGAGACCATTGAGCAAGGCACCGTACCCGCAACTGCTCCCCGGGCGCCGCAGCAATGGCTGCCCACTGCTCCGGGTGTGTGTTCACGGTGTGTGTGTTCACTGCTGTGTGTGTGCACTTGGATGGTAAAGTCTAATCCAAAGCTCCCAATATGTACCAAATGTGTAAGGTAAAATCTCACAACAGAAATTTCAAACCAACAACTAACAAAAGAAAAACTACAAAACCTAATGCCCTCCCCCCTCAAATCCTTCCCAATATAAGGCGGCTGCATCCCTTTAACACAATCCTTTCAGTATATTGACTTACTCCTCGAGTTAACTCTGTTAACACTTCATTCTCCTGTGGATGTCTCCCGATTCTGATACTTCACTTGTATATCAATGAACTTAGAAAGCATAACTAAAAGAGAGTCTAAATAATAACATTTTGCAGTTCAGAAAATACTTACTGTAGTGACTTAACCATATAGCCTATAGCTATAGACAAGTGGAAAATAAATTCCTTGAATCACAAAAATTTTGCATATGAGTACTTCAGATGTATTCTGTCCAAGTTACCTGCAGGCCAAAGTAAAACTGAAACGGCCTTAAGGACTCCCAGAATTCAGATATAACTGACATTAACATTCCTTCGGTTAATAGCAATAGTCCATATATGATCTTCATGTAGAGGTTACACACATGAAAGTTCTTGACATTTAAATATTGCTGCGTGTATCACTTTTCCTTCTGAGCAAGCACCTGTTTCTCATAAAAGTCATTTGCGTTGTCCGGAGTCTCGAAGATGAAGCTCTCTTCCTTAAACGTGACTTTAAGCCGTGCGGGGTACAGCAGACAAAACTGAATGCCCTCCTTATACAACGCTTGTTTTACCGGGTTAAACGCGGCACGCTTCTTAGCAAGGGCATTGCTCAGATCTGGATATATCCTCAACGTAATCCCCTTGAACTTAACCTCATGTTGCCTGGCCCATTGCAAGGTGAGCTCCAGGTCACGATAACGAAGAAAACACAGCACAAATGTGCGCGCGGGTTTACCGGCCGCAGGTTTAGGACCGAGAGAGCGGTGTGCTCTCTCTAAGGGTGGTGGACTTGTGAATACCTCAGGCATAACTTCAGCCAACATCTCCGAGACAAATACAGTGGGATCCTTGTCCTTCTCGCTCCCCTCCGGGACGTTCAAGATACGCAGGTTAGAACGGCATGACCGGTTCTCCAGATCGTCCAAACGCTCCATTAACAAGCTGTTTTGAGCTTTAAGGGAGTTGATGATAGATTTTGCCGCCACAAGACGTTCAAAGTTTTCACCAACAATGACTTCTGTTGATGTCAGTCGACTCTGGAAGGAATTTACCGTGTCGTGCAAAGCATCCACCGACGTTTGCAGAGGTTTTACTGAATTCAGTATCAGGGCAGCCATGTCCTCCTTCAGTACTTCTCGATGCTTGGCCAGTTCAGAAACAAGTTGTGTCATTGACAAGGAGTTGTTGACCTTTCCCTCCTCAACTTGATTTTCTTCTTGAGACGATGTCGCCATCATGCTCGCTAATTTACTAGCTGCGCTAGCCTTTTTAGACTGCGATGCAACGTTTTTCTGTTTAGCGTTACTCATTGTGCACAGATTAATTTGGAACCTCTTCTTTATTTGTTTAATCGTATTTTCAACGTTTTGTAACATAAAATTCACTGCAACAGGTATATAATGTGAAATGATCGGGAGACTATCCACTCTGCTGCCTATCCCTTACATCATCACACCGGAAGAAATCGCTCCTCTTTATAACATCATGTCCAACATATGTTGTGATTTTTCTGTTTATACCTCTCTTTTAATAAACCAGAACATTAAGGACTTTCCTCCATCTCGTCCATTCTGCTTTTCACTTCCTGCCCTCCATCTGAATTTTGCACATCATCAGAATTACATGACTGCAAACAAGCTATTGGCATTGTGATTGACAACAAAATGAAATTTTTGAACCAGCTACTGGGTTGGGTTTGCCTTAACTGGAAAAAATAATCCTGTCAAGTAAGTTTATTAAAGACCC
>RJVU01049603.1:26579-136550 GCA_003731715.1 Anabarilius grahami
CTCTTTCATGGACCCTTGAACTTGACATAAATCAGAATAAGCAGTCTTATTGTGCCTTTTTCCATTTTGGATCGGCCATTTTCTGCCATAAACAAGGAAGTGTTAAATATAACACTGTAGATTCATACAGTCTTACTGTCTAACAAAATACAAATTTTTAACACATTTTTGCCAATATTTTTTCTGTTGGCCCTTGAAATTGATATGGAACAATAAAGATGAGCCATCAGCCAAGTCCAACTGAACCCACCTGCTTCAAGTAGGTCTACCATTTTCAAGGATGTGGTAAATGACAGGAGATAATACAGTGTAATGCACTAACATACATTAATCATTAACATACAATAATAAACATTTTTACTGGGCAAAAATTAACTTGCAAAAGTCAGCCTTTTTTACGGTAAAAATTTTTTATTTTGTAAACTTGACGTACAGTATTGTACAATACAGATGAATAAAGTCCTATTGAACCTTCTTTCCCATTCCTGTAGGCATCTCTCTGCCATTTCAAAGGAGCATAAATATGACACTGGATCGGATACACAAAACCTAATGCTCAATCAACAAACATTTTTTCAGTTACATTGAGCCTCATTTATGAAACGAACGTATGACTAAAAATGGTGCGTAAGGCCGTTTCCAGGCAAGACGGGAGCTATGGCTATGATCAAATCTCACGTCAGGTCTCAGCTCGTGTATGCGAGTTTCTGAGTTAGCTTGAACTTGCGTGCAGCAAATCTGGTTGAGTGTTTTAATAAGAGCATTTTGATCATTTAGATTATTTTCCTGATAAACCACCAAAGCTCATTAGTTGATCACAAACCATTAAAATTTGTCAAATTAAAATTAAATGAAATTAGAACAGATGGGTGTTTGTGACCCATTAAAATACCATACAATGTTTTTTTTCAGGGGTTTAGCTTTATATGCGCAAATAGCAGCATAAACAAAAGAACATGAGGACATCATTGTCATCATGCACCTGTAGCGGTTCTGTGAACTGAGAAAAGCAATACAATTAAGTGGTAACATTACAATAAAGTTAGTTAGTTAACATGAAATAATGAACTGCACTTATACAGCATTTATTAATCTTTGTTAATGTTAATTTCAACATTTACTAATACATTATCAAAATCTTGTTAACATTAGTTAATGCACTGTGAACTAGCATGAAGAAACAATGAACAACTGTATTTTCATTAACATTAACGAAGATTAGTAAATACAGTAACAAATGTATTGCTCATGGTTAGTTCATGTTAGTTAATACATTAACTAATGTTTAACTAATGAACCTTATTGTAAAGTGTTACCAATTAAGTATAGGCTATATAAAAGGAATAAAACATGACTACACAACATATATTTAATTAAAATAATTAACAGATTAATAAAAGAAAAAACAAAAACAAAAACAAAACTGTGATGCTTGTTTTGTGACACTCTTGTATTTGTGCATTGTATTTGTTTACTTTTTACACTGGATAGTTTTACAAGCTTTCATCAGAGACAACTGGGATTCACTGATAATCCACTGTTATTGGTGAATGGGGCTGAACAGACTATCTCTTGCCTCAGCCTTCATCCTCCCGTCCCTCTGACAACCGATGATATGGGGCCAAACCGACTATCTCCCGTCCCGGCCTTCATTCTCCCTTCTCGCAGCGCAAATATCTGGTGCCACAGTCGGCAGTACGTGCCCACCAATGAGTGTAAGTTGCCTTGTGGGCTTATATTATAATTAGAAGGATTTACATGATGGCGCCGCGCATGGCAGCCTCAGTGCTGAGCTCTTCAGTGTTTGTTCTGTTTGTTCTGTTTTTGTTCGTTTTTCCTGTTTTTTGTTTTTCAAACACCATCAGTTTTACCAGGGAGGAACTGCTGAACATTCGGCAGTACACACCACAAAATCTTTTACCGGATTTCGATTATTCAGACGTTTTGTTGAACGTTGTAGTCAGCGGAGCGGCAGCGCTGTTAAGACGCTTCAGGGCGCGCAGACGGGGGAAGCGCGCCGGAGCTCTCGTGAAACTCAGACAGCGCGGATTAAGAACGGCGCTCCCCAGCATCCATCTGGCAAATCTCCGTTCTCTGACCAACAAAACGGACGAACTCCTTCTGCTCTCCCGGACAAATAAGGATTTTTCAAACTCGGCTGCTCTGTGCTTCACGGAGACCTGGCTGAACGACGCCATTCCGGACAGCGCGTTAAGTCTGCCGGGCTTTCAGCTGTTCAGATCAGATCGCGACGCAGAATCAACGGGGAAATCACGCGGTGGTGGTACGTGCTTTTACATCAACGAAAGGTGGTGTTCAGATGTAACTGTGTTAAAGAAGACGTGCTGTCCAGATCTTGAAACACTCTTCATTAACTGCAAGCCGTTCTATTCGCCGCGGGAGTTTTGTTCGTTCATTCTGGTGAGTGTCTACATTCCTCCGCAAGCGCACGTGAGCTCAGCTTTACAGATACTCGCTGATATGATCACAGAGAGCGAGCAACAACACCCGGACTCTGTTCTAATCATTCTCGGGGACTTTAATAAAGCCGTTCTCTCACGTGAACTTCCAAAATACAGACAGCATGTTACTTGTCCCACCAGAGACAGTAATACACTGGATCACTGTTACACAGCAATAAGGGATGCATATCACTCTGTCCCACGGGCAGCTTTGGGGCTCTCTGATCACTGTCTAGTTCATCTCATACCGACCTACAGACAGAAACTAAAATCAGCTAAACCTGTAGCAAAGACTGTAAAGAGATGGACCACCGAAACAGAGCAGGCTTTACAATCCTGTTTCGAATGGACTGATTGGAGTGTTTTTGAAGCTGCTGCCAGCGATCTGGACGAGCTCACAGAGACTGTTACATCATATATCAGTTTCTGTGAGGATTTGTGCATTCCTACAAAGACTCATTTCACTTACAACAATGACAAACCCTGGTTCACTGCAAAACTCAGCCAGCTCCGTCAGGCCAAAGAAGATGCTCGCAGAAAAGGGGACAGAGTCTTGTACAAACAGGCCAAATACACACTGGAAAAGGAGATTAGAGTGGCAAAGAGGAATTATTCTGATAAACTTCGGAAACAGTTCTCTTCTAATGACACAGCTTCAGTGTGGAAAGGTCTAAAAGACATCACCAATTACAAGACACCATCCCCCAGCTCTGTGGCAAATCAACACCTGGCAGACGATCTGAACGAGTTTTATTGCAGGTTTGAGAAATCATCATCACCATCACCATCATCATCATCATCATCATCATCATCATCATCATCATCATCATCATCATCATCATCATCATCATCATCATCATCATCATCATCATCATCATCATCATCATCATCATCATCATCATCATCATCATCATCATCATCATCATCATCATCATCATCATCATCATCATCATCATCATCATCATCATCATCATCATCATCATCATCATCATCATCATCATCATCATCATCATCATCATCATCATCATCATCATCATCATCATCATCATCATCATCATCATCATCATCATCATCATCATCATCATCATCATCATCATCATCATCATCATCATCATCATCATCATCATCATCATCATCATCATCATCATCATCATCATCATCATCATCATCATCATCATCATCATCATCATCATCATCATCATCATCATCATCATCATCATCATCATCATCATCATCATCATCATCATCATCATCATCATCATCATCATCATCATCATCATCATCATCATCATCATCATCATCATCATCATCATCATCATCATCATCATCATCATCATCATCATCATCATCATCATCATCATCATCATCATCATCATCATCATCATCATCATCATCATCATCATCATCATCATCATCATCATCATCATCATCATCATCATCATCATCATCATCATCATCATCATCATCATCATCATCATCATCATCATCATCATCATCATCATCATCATCATCATCATCATCATCATCATCATCATCATCATCATCATCATCATCATCATCATCATCATCATCATCATCATCATCATCATCATCATCATCATCATCATCATCATCATCATCATCATCATCATCATCATCATCACCATTCACACCTCCAACAACCCCCCTCTCCCCCACACCTACAATTCAGTTCAGTGAAGATGATGTGCGCCAGGTCTTCAGAAAGAACAAGAGAAGAAAGGCACCAGGCCCAGACAGCGTTTCACCAGCCTGTCTGAAAACCTGCGCTGACCAGCTGGCCCCCATCTTCACACAGATCTTCAACAGGTCACTGGAGCTGTGCGAAGTCCCCTCATGCTTCAAACGCTCCACCATCATCCCCGTCCCAAAGAAACCCAAAATTACTGGTCTTAATGACTACAGACCTGTGGCTCTAACGTCTGTGGCCATGAAGTCATTTGAAAGACTGGTTCTGGCTTATCTGAAGGACATCACTGGACCCTTACTGGACCCCCTGCAGTTTGCTTACCGAGCAAACAGGTCTGTGGATGATGCAGTCAATATGGGACTGCATTATGTTCTCCAGCATCTGGACAGACCAGGGACTTATGTGAGGATCCTGTTTGTGGACTTCAGCTCTGCTTTTAACACCATCATCCCATCACTCCTCCAGCCCAAACTAACTCAGCTCTCCGTGCCCACCTCTGTCTGTCAGTGGATCACCAGCTTCCTGACAGACAGGCAGCAGCTAGTGAGGCTGGGAAAATTCTCATCCAGCACCCGCACCATCAGCACCGGCGCCCCTCAGGGCTGTGTCCTCTCCCCACTGCTCTTCTCCCTCTACACCAACGACTGCACCTCTAAAGACCCCTCTGTCAAGCTCCTGAAGTTTGCGGACGACACCACAGTCATCGGCCTCATCCGGGACGGAGACGAGTCTGCTTACAGACTGGAGGTTGAACAGCTGGCTGTCTGGTGCAGTCTTAACAACCTGGAGCTCAACACGCTCAAGACAGTGGAGATGATCGTGGACTTCAGGAGAAACCCCCCTGCTCTCCCCCCACTCACCATCATGAACAGCACTGTGACTGCAGTGGAGTCATTCAGGTTCCTGGGCACCACCATCTCACAGGACCTGAAGTGGGACATTCACATTGACTCCACTGTGAAAAAGGCCCAGCAGAGGTTGTACTTCCTTCGCCAGCTGAGGAAGTTCAACCTGCCACAGGAGCTGCTGAAACAGTTCTACTCTGCCATCATTGAATCCATCCTCTGCACTTCAATTACCGTCTGGTTCAGCTCAGCTACCAAATCTGACCTCAGAAGACTACAGAGGGTAGTCCGGTCTGCTGAGCGAATCATTGGCACAACCCTCCCCACTCTCCAAGAACTGTACTTATCCAGAGTGAGAAAAAGGGCAAAGAAAATCACCCTGGACCCCTCACATCCAGCACACTCCCTCTTTGAACTGTTGCCATCTGGTCGACGCTACAGAGCCCTGAGCACCAGAACGACCAGACACAGGAACAGTTTCTTCCCTCAGGCAATCCATCTCATGAACACTTGACAAACATGGAACACACAACACTATTACACATTATTTACTTAAAACACTTACTTATATTTCAAATTTGCACACATAACTGTACATACAATTGTCTATATTATATATTGTTTTTTGCTTTTTTTGCACTTTGTCTATCTTGTAAATTTGTATATTATTATTTTATTCCTTTTATTATGTGTCTTGTCTTGTCGCTGTCACTCTGTTGCACTGTGGAGCTTCTGTCACTAAAACAAATTCCTAGTATGTGTAAACAACATACCTGGCAATAAAGCTCTTTCTGATTCTGATTCTGATAGTAGGTTGTCCACAGTAACTCTACTAAACTCTACTAGAGCAACCCTCTAAGGTGATTCTTTTGTTTATATGCATCAGTATGTTTGACTCATTAGACAAGCAAGTTGAGAGACCGCAACTTTCTCGCGAGTTGGCGTGGTTTTAGCGCCGGCAGCGGACACCCCACCAGTGTTTAAGAGCAGAGAGCACTGCTTATTTTTTTCAAGATTTTGATAACATTTCATTTACTTGCTGTTTTTTTATTTTTTTTTATCATTCAAATTTGGCTGGGTGGTTAACATTTTTCTGTGGTGTGACAAATTCAGAACATATTTTAATATTGCTTTATGTTACATGCAAATACAGAAACATATTTGGATTGAGAGGTGAGCCCATCAGTTTCGCTTTAGCCTAAAAAAAAAAAAAAAGAAAAATTCATTTTGGCTTGACTTATGTTTCATTTTATGGTTTAATATATTAATTTTATAGCTTCTTTTTCATTCTTGTTCTGTTCTGAATACAGTTTAGTTTTATTCACCGGTATTAAATATACATATAAATTAATGTAATTGTTTGCAATTAAGGGTTAACAGGTGTTTTTGGTGTAAAATGAATTTCTCTTTCAAGAGATAATTGAAACATTTCCATGTCAAACTCTAGGGACGAGGCTTCTAAACCGTGAATTTTTTGGGGTGTGATATTTAAACGATGATTGTTTTCAGCCGCCACATTTATCAACGTGATCATTTGTACGATAGGATTGGCAGCATACGAACATTTGATTAATCACACGTGAACCCTGTCGTAAGATGATTTCTGCACTCAGATCTGTGCTCATTTCTACGTTAGATTGATAAATGAGGCCCATTGTTTTTGTGGACTATCATGTCCCGGTTTCTTAACACATATATATGAAAAAGATTCAAGAAATATGCAACAGAAATAATAATTACTTCGATAGATGGGACTCAGACAGTACAGAAGGTTAACTAATTAGAAGCAATGGGCATTTCAATTATGCCATCTGTATATGTAGCTCTTAGCTGTAACTATTGCAAGCTAGTTTCAAAATAACCTCCTAAACACTTTCTGACTGAAGAATTTTCGGGACCTTTCCAAGTTTTCCATGATGGTGGGAACCCTGCTGTGATTAGTGATTGCCAACAGCACATAAACAAAATAAATAAGTGTCCAGTTATGTAGCGGGTGTCTGTGATGGACTAGTATGGGGTTAGATTCCCGCCAATAGTATGCGGTCACGGATCAAAAAATAATAGGCGTGAATCAAATTTAAAAACACATGTAAAAATATATAACACAAACTTTAAAAAAAAGAATGCAAAATTATCAGAATGGCAAAGAACGTGGTCACGGATCGAAATATATTGCTTTTCCTTCCATGTTCCGCTCTTGTGTTTCCAAATGTTGCAGTTCGAGTTTCATGTAAATTAGGCCAGGCTTAAGCATCACCATTGGTCCACTAGTTCTAGATTGACAGCTCCTCCTCTAGCCAATGAAATCAAAGAGAGGGAGATGACATCACTTCAGTGCGACTCATGGCTACTGATGCTCACACTCATACAGGAGAAGATAACCATCAGAGCTGGCAATTTCCGAGCTGGGGTAAAATCTTTGTGTGGCAGGACACCGTTATACTGTATATTTGCCTGCAACTCGACCTGTCACTGGTAAATACGTCTACCTGGACAATCTTTTATTGTTAAATTCACCATCCTAACGACAACCTGTCACAGTTGTGCCTGTCTGATGATCCATCACTGTTACATTCAGCTTTAATGCACCGCAAAACGCAACCAACACTATGCAGCGGCCTCACGTCGTCACGCTTATGTGTGCCTGCCTCGTCTATACCCGTTATATTACTGTTAGATATTTTTAGTATTCATACAATAATAATATATGCTTGCTTGTTGTCTCTTCAATTCCTGTCTTTTGCACAAGAGGATATAATATATGAAACCTACCTTACTAATATATTTGCTTGTGAATTACAGTTAAAGTAAGATATGCCATTGCAATTTTTTTCGATCATTGTATATTGCTTGTAATTGTAAACTGCCTGCATATTTTGTCATGTATTGTTTTCCTGTAAACAGATTTATAGATTTGTCTTCCATGTACGGTATGTCATTGACAAGGGTGTTAGTTTATAATTTTATAATCTCGGTGCTAAAATGTGATAAAATTCATAAAGGTAAGCAACAGCCTATCACACCAGCAAGAGTGTTTTCCCCAATATTAGAGCGATTACAAATGTTTATTGAATATATATGTATATTAAATCAATATAGCAATAAGTTAATTTTCAGTGTGTTTTTGCACTATTTTGATGAAAGGAGTATCAAACAAAGCCACAGCAGAACAGTGTTGCTCATCTCTACGCAACACAGCAGTGTTTCGTTAATGAATTCCCGATTTGAAAGAGACGTTTAAATGAAAGACTCAATCGTAAAGACAATAACTTGCCGCCACCTACTGGCCATTTAAATTCATATTTCTATAACATGGATGGGCAAGTGCAGAGTTTAGCTTCAACCCTAATCAAACACACCTTAACTAGCTAATCAGTGTCTTCAGGATTATTAATACTATAAATGGGTGAGTTTTAATATTTATATTTTTTATCGGGGTTGGAGCTAAACTCTGCAGGACAGTGGCACTCCTGAACTGAAGTTGCCTATCCCTGATTTATAATTTTGTTTTTAAAGCTATATTTAAAACATTAATCTTATAGTATTGTGCAATCATGTAGTTATGTAAATAAACAACAAGTGAGTGAATAAATCACTGCATATCAAATCCACCTGGTTTCTGTAACTATCTCCTATGTACACTATCATAATCAGTGCAGAAATTATACATTCAGTCTTAGAATTAATTTACCAGATTACCAATGATTGTTTAACAACAACAGTTAAGAAGTATATTAGCTACAGTAGCCTTAGCATATTAGCATCATGAATAATATTTTAACACCAAATACCATATATTATGAACAAAGATTAACAACCATAACAAGACTGCACATCAAAAAGAGCATCTTAAAGAGAGGAACTTTTTGTCCATACTTCAGATAACTTTACAGCTTAAAAGTCCTTGTAAAGTTTCAAATTAAACTGTTATCTTCCCCTGTATGAGTGTGAGCATCAGTAGCATTTAAGTGATGTCATCTCCCTCTCTTTGATTGATTGGCTAGAGGAGGAGCTGTCAATCTAGAACTTGTGGACCAATGGTGACGCTTAACCCTTTAAGACCTGAAGGCTTTTTTAGAGTTTTTTTTTTTCTGAGCGACATACACAAAAGTAAAGTCTTATAACTCCAAAACTGTAGCAAGGAGAGTCAAAAGGTAGGTATAATTTGATAGAACACTTTTTACATTTTTTAGAAAATATAAATTACATTAGGACATTTTCATGCAGATGCTTTTATGCTGATAAAAGACAAAAAAATATATATAATTTTTCTTTAAATGTTTTTTTTTTTTTTTNGAGGTGGCAATAAGATCTGAGAAAAATTCTTTTTTGGTGATGGTCTCCTACATGTGAGCTGCATCTGGTTCAGATTTTGTGGTGATAGAATAAAGTATAAAGTGTTATTCATTTTTTCGCAGCCAGATGGTGCCCACGGGCGGTAAACTCCGGTTTAGAGGAACTTCTCAGCACTCCTAAGGAGTTTTTCAAAATGGTTAGATGCATCAAAAAGCTGAGTTTCTAAGCTTTAAAATGATACCTATTTTCTGTTATTCCACGTTGGAAAACGAACATGGATGGTTCCGGGAACATTGGATACACACTGCATCCCGGAAAGATGAGAGACATGTTTTTAGCCAAGTATGTTAAATCATTCCGTGAGTAATATCTTGTGATCAATGCAATATATTATATTATGACAATGATGTGCCATTTTCTATGATCTGAGCATTTTTCATGAAGTTATGAACACGTGAAATTCAGTATTCAGTTAGCGGTTGTGCTGTTTTTGTTGTAAATGCATATTACTCAGACTCAGAGGGTGAAAACCACGCAACAGAAGCATGTTGGAGGCTTGATCTGAATGTGTAAAGTCTCTGGTTTTGTATGCAAAAAGAATTTTTGTGCTACCTATATGGGTTCAGTTTTTATTGGCTCTTAAAGAGAGACACGCAAATGGGAGTGCGGGCGCTCCATCCGGTCTTAAAGGGTTAAGCCTAGGGATGGGTATCGTTAAGGTTTTAACGGTATTACTACTCTTACCGATACTGCTTATCGATCCGGTACTTTAACGGTATTCTTATCAGTACTTTTTGTTATATATACACAAATAAAGAGATGAATTAACATTGCTTTATATTATATAGTGTGCAGGCATTTTTGGTGTTTTATTTGCCTGGAAAATCCAACCTCACCTCTGTACCAGCGGATGAGTCTGGTCGGCCATTGAATCAATTCGATTTCTAGGGCGGAGCAAATCCGAGCAAACAAGAAGCGGAGTAAACCAATCAGAGAAGGGCGGATATGACGTTAGCAAAGCAACAAGAGAGTCAACAGCGAAAAGTAAATAATTAATGTGTTTTTGGTCATTTAAAACTGAATTCACGGCTGAATAGAACAAACTCTCGGGTCTCCCGTGCGCAATCTTTGTTGATATTGAAGGGACTTTCGCTGCACTAGAGTTACGCTGTTTGCGTCACTGAAATAAACGAATCTGATTGCACGGTACGGTTTGGAGTTGACTCGAATCACGACGGAGGGCGGACTGACCAGACTGATATATCTTGTAGAAGATATATCATTCTGGACTTGCCAGGCAAGTGTTTTATATAAGATACAGTAAGAACATGAACAAAGAAACAAAATAAAACAAACTGACAAATACAATAAAGTGCTTTCATTTGTTCATGTGTTCAGGTAAGTAATATAGGCCTAGCCTATAAAAGAAATCTAAGTAACCAAATGTAAAATAACACTGCATGGTTTTCACAGTATAAATTAATAGATTAATGCTTATTAAAGCTAACTATATTCAGATAAAGGGCTGTGAGTGATTTTCTCTTTGCATTTTGATTTTGTTGTTTGATTAACATTGATGGCATAATTGTCAGAAGGTGACTGCTTTCACTTTAAGACAATAGATATCAAAACACATCAGATTTTCTCCCAGCTGTTCATGTGCACTCACGATATAAACTGCGTTTAAGTAGCTAAACACGCTCCAATACGGTCATTTTAAAATACTTTTGTGTGTATTTGATCGTTTGGACGTGCACCTGAAGCCAAAAGTGTAATTTGTTTGTCTATTTGTGATCCGTTTTGGAGCGCGCACACACAATTCAGCCTGAGGAACAGCGTCTCTTGCGCGGATTATTGTGCTTTCAACGTTTTAAACCGTTGATAATAATTATCAAACATTTACTGCAATTTAGCAACAGTAAAGACTGTATTTAACAACAATAACCGATTGTGCTAATTCTAACGTTAAGTTTGGGTTTAGGGAGGAAGGAACGCGCACAGCTGTGAAGAATGAAGGTGTGCTAGACAAAAAACTAGTTTTTAATAGTTTTACCTCAGATATCTTCTGTCTGATCCTTGGAAGCCAAAATCGAAATCAAAAATAAAATTAACTTAATATCACAGGCCTAAAGTGTAAGCAGACATTTAGTTGTTTAGTTCTCTCCTCCATCGTCACCATTAAACGGCTTTCATGTGAGCGGATGCGCGCGCTGTAGCTCCTCTATTCTGGATTGCGAAAGCAAAAATGCATCACAGACAAATGTCCTAATATTATTGCATACAGAAACAGCTGGCAACTCTGGCGAGATAGAATTCGCAAATAATGTCTATTTAGCAATAATAAATGCACGTGTATTTTCTTCATAATTTCTCCAGTACCGATAGCAGAACCCTTCACGTCAGAGCTTATCGATACACCGGTCTTTCAAAATTTAGTCCTTGGGCCAATTTAATAGCGGGTTTCGGTACCCATCCCTAGTTAAGCCCGGCCTAATTTACATGAAACTCGAACTGCAACATTTGGAAATGCAAGAGCAGAACATGGAAAGAAGAGCACAGAGAAAAACAGCACAAGCATACAAAAGAGTAAAATATGTGCAGAAAATGTAAGAGAGCATAAAGTACAGAGTAATAAAAGCAAGAAAAACAACTTAAGAACACAAACACAAGTTTAAGATATGTGCAATATCATTTTTAATGTGTTTAAAGTTTTGATTCATGCTTATTTTTTAAAATGTGCTTTTAATTTTTCGATTCACGCTTATTATATTTTGATCCGTGACCGCAATACTATTGGCGGGAATCTAACCCCATAGACTAGGGGCTATTTCGGTTACTCACTTGTCTTTGATTTCAAATCTTTCATGTAGCCACCTGCGGAAGAAGATGGGCTCTGCAGGAATTTCCCTTATGTCCACACGGTTGAAGTGGATGTGCACCCTGGGGCACTCCTTGCACAGGAACTCTATCACAAAGAGAAGTTGAATTAGAGAAATGAACGGCAGTTCAGATAACCAGCAGACTGAAGACAAACAGAATATCAAAAGACAACAATTAAAAACTGTTTATGAAAGCTGTTGTTTTAGTGCACAATAAATGACAAAATATGTCAGAATAAATGAAAAAAATCTAAATGGAAAAAACAAACAAACAAAAAACATTTGGTACAATCATCATGTGCTCTCATTTATTGTTTGAACAACAACCTATTGACAGTGGTTTTGTTGCCAAAGTCAGCTAAGTATAACAAAAAAAAGGAAACGTACTGACTGACCAAACTGGATGTTTATGCTTGCAGACCCACTAAAGACACAAATTGTAGGTTCAAACGAATTATTCATTTGATTAACAACAACAACAACCATAACTTCTTTCATTCCTACATGAAAATTCTATAGGAGAAATGTTTCAATCGGGGTTCAAAACAGCCCAGAGCACAGAGTCGGCGCTATGTGTTATAAGTGTTAAGTGATATCTTCCTGGCTTTAGACAAAGGAGATGGTGTTGTTTTGGTGCTGCTTGATTTGACTGCAGCTTTTAAAGGAGAAGTTCACTTTCAAATGAAAATTTCATGATAATTTACTCACCCCCATGTCATCCAAGATGTGCATGTCTTTCTTTCTTCAGTCGAAAATAAATTAAGGTTTTTGAGGAAAACATTCCAGGATTTTTCTCCATATAGTGGACTTCAATGGACCCCAAACGGTTGAAGGTCAAAACTATAGTTTCACTGCACATTCAAAATTCAACATTCTACACGATCTCAGACGAGGAGTAAGGAACCATATCTAGAGAAACCATAGCTCATTTTCTAAAAAAAAAAAGTTAACAATAAATGCTCATCTTGAACTAGCTCTTTTCTTCTCTATTAGAATTCCGGCAGTGTGAAGTGAAGTGAAGTGAAGTGACATGTGGCCAAGTATGGTGACCCATACTCGGAATTTGTGCTCTGCATTTAACCCATCCAAGTGCACACACACACCGTGAACACACACCCGGAGCAGTGNTCTCTTTTCAACAGGTCAGGTCTGCCCCAAAAGCTTTTCCAATTGTCTATGAAACCTATATTATTCTGCGGAATAATATAGGTTTGTACGGTGCCTTGCTCAAGGGTCTCACCTCAGTCGTGGTATTGAGGGTGGGGAGAGCGCTGGACATTCACTCCCCTCACCAACAATCCCTGCCGGACCTGAGATTCGAACCCATGACCTTTGAGTTACAAGTCCGACTCTCTATCCATTAGGCCATGACTGCCCCAGACACTGTAGACACTGCTAAGTGTATTACTGCCCTCCACAGGTCAAAGTTTGAACTAATTGTTATATACTTGCACTAGAATATTGTATATGACAATTTAGTTCAAACTTTGACCTGTGGAGGGCAGTAATACACTTAGCAGTGTCTACACTGCTGGAATTCAAATAGAGAAGAAGAAGAGAGCTAGTTCAAGATGAGCATTTATGGTTAAAAAGTTTAAGATTTTTAATTTTTTTTTGAAAATGAGCGATGGTTTCTCTAGATAAGACCCTTATTTCTCGTCTGGGATTGCTGTAAACTGTAATTTTGACCTTCAACCGTTTGGGCTCCACTGAAGTCCACTATATGGAGAAAAATCCTGGAATGTTTTCCTCAAAAACCTTAATTTATTTTCGACTGAAGAAAGAAAGACATGCACATCTTGGATGACATGGGGGTGAGTAAATTATCAGGAATTTTTAATTTGAAAGTGAACTAATCCTTTAACATCCTCATTTCCCGTCCTGAACATTCAGTAGGGTTAAAGGGTACAGTTTTGAAATGGTTTCAGTCCTATTTGAATGATAGATGTTTTTCAGTCAATTATAGTAATACAATCTCGGGTAAAAAACTAGTTTTTTTTTACCCTTGGGGGGTTCCGCAAGGCTCTATCCTTTCTCCCATACTTTTTTCTTTATATTAGCTCCCTTTGGGCAGCATTTTCAGATAGTACGGAGTGTCATTTCATTGTTACACCGACAACACGCAAATGTACTTACCAATCAGGCACTCCACCAATTTATTTGAGTTATTTCTGTGTACAGGGCCGTTTCTAGCCTTTTTGGTACCCTAGGCGAGATTCCTTTTTGGTACCCTAGGCGAGATTCCTTTTTGGTACCCTAGGCGAGATTCCTTTTTGGTACCCTAGGCGAGATTCCTTTTAAACCCCGCTATCCGTTTGAAGCGCAAGAAGACTAAAAAGCGAACTTAATTTAGTATTCATGTGCTGTCCAAGATGTGGCTTTCCGTGTGCGCGCTTCGGATATGCATACACAAAACTCAGTGAGTTCTCTTTCGCATCATCTACTACCGTGACGATGCAGCAAGAATCTGGCAGCAAGTTTTGGAAGATCATTTTTAGTCCATCTCTGCAAGATGAACTTTCAGGATAGGATGGACTAAAAAGTCACTCTCAATCTGTCTGTCTATAAAGCCTATAAATATATGTCCATAAATATATATATATAAAAAAACAGTATTCATGTATTTTACAACACTTCAGCTTGTGATTCTTATTAAGTGGGAGTCATTTTTTTTAGGATTCTTTACTTAAGTCTCTGAGATCCTGACACCTTGCACTTCTGAAGACTCCAGGTAGGTTGCAGTTCTGGAAAAAGGTGGTGCTGGAGACTAAATGGTTCCTGATGGTTTCACACTTAATTCTTCACATTAATTCTTAATTGTTTTGCAGTTAACGTGTCTTTTCTTCTCCATTTTTTGTCTGACCTTGCTGACCCAATGAGCATTTTTCTGTCAAATGGTCATGCTTTAACTTTGCAATTTCTAGTATTGCATTAGTATTGCATCCTTCCCATGAGCATTTAATAATTTTTTTAATTTTCAGTCTAAATTAAATCTCTTTTTTGGCTCATTTTATCTGTCAAATAAAACCTGCCTAATAATTATGCACACCTGAATATAAGGTGTTTTTCACTTTCAGCCTTCCTTAAATATATATATAAATTTATAAATGATTAAATACAAACATAGTAGTTATTAAGATTGATGTGGTTTGGAATTGGTAAAATGTGCTTGAGGGAGAAAAAAAAGAAAAAAAGAAAAAAAAAGAAAAAAATCAGAAAATCAACTTGCCTAAAAATTCTGCACACGGTGTACAATGCTATGGACCGGCATCATAAACCTGTTTCATGCCCGGTGTCTATGATGATTTCAGTGCTAAGTTTTGTGAAGATCTGACAAATGGTCAAGGAGAAGTTTGATAAAGTATTTTTTAACAAATTAGAATGCTGGATAAAGATTTAGATAATCATATAACTAGGGATTGTCCCGAGCCGATCTCAAGGATTGTTATCCAGGCTGATTAAAGGTAGGAAATTGCAGAAAGGCTAGCAATAGCAAGTTAGCTTTGAAAGCATAAAATCCAACCCTCCCTTCAGAGCATTTCCAAAGCCAAGCCTCCTCCAAAAAACATGACCGCACACAGCAGACTCTGCAAAGCATCACGAGAGACGGCATTAACTGCTCATTGCGTTCTACACTGCCAGCAGGCAGTGAAGCCACCAGAAGCATTAGAGCGGCCATCTTATGATTCCTTACCGATCATCATTGAGTTACAGCCCAAAACACTGACCTAACATCACCCGATCTGCAGTGTATCAGTCGCACATGAATAGTTTTTAAGACAGGGACGATTATAGTAGTGGGTCAACGAGTCACAAAAATTTACAGTTTTTGATTCAAGGATCGGATCTTTTTTCAGCTCAGCAAAATGCTTTTTATGGGGTGGGGTGGGGGTGACAAATATAACTTTGCTTTCCATTTATTACTTTAAGTACACTTTAAGTACTTACGTGTAGATTTTACTTTCGCCCATTCAAGGACGCAAAGTAAAATAGGGATTGGTACTCACGTCACCGCTGACGTTGTGATTTTTGGATCACACGTCTCTTAAGGTGTGGTTATGAGTACATCAGATGAACTTTTCCTAGTTCAGGGCACCAGTCAAGTTCTTTTACCATGGCAGTATGAGAACACTCTCAACAGAGGCTTTTCATTCATTTAGAATTAATGTAAAGTGGTCAGCTGATTTATTTGAAAGATTGGTGAGATTGCTAACTTGTACAGCCTCTTCTGTATTATAAGCACAAGGAAGACAACAAGTGTAATAAAATAAATTTTATTAACAAAAAGATAAACAAGAATAACTAACACAACTACTAAATGAATACCATGAATGATAAAGGAATAAAGTGCATTAGATACATAGAATACAAGTGATTAAGTTGAGTGTGGCTATGGAAGAGTTACATTATCTTATGGAAAGATAAACTGTTTCTCTGAAAATAATAAGGTGGAGAGAACCTTATTGTGCACCAAACAAATAAACAAGATTATTTGTTATTAACTAACATCAGCTATATTACATCTAATGGGAATTAGGAAATTATATACTGATAATATACAACAATGCCAAGGTCTCTGGAAAGAGGTTTGGTTAAGTGATATTTACGTTCCACGTGGTTGAGTTCGATGACGGTGATGTCTTCCACTGGTTGTGCTGGGTGACAATGCAGTGGGGAGAGGAGCCAGAATCTGTTTCAACATGAAGCTCTGCGGGATGCTGATCTCCTGAAGCACCAAAGGGTCCTAAAATCTGGAACACACAGATGAGGCTGGCGTAGGTGCAGAAGGTCCTTTATCTGAAACACGCAGACGAAGGTACCTTGGAGTGAAGATTTGCTCTCCTGAGCTTAACCATGTTGATGTCGTTACTGTCTCGCTGGATGGAAACTCTGAATGTAGTGTTTGTTAATATCTCTTTCCTCACAGGCTGTAGGCTTAGAACGTGGTCGTCTCTTAATGTCTTACTCCTTACAGAGTTGAGACCCAGAACTGTGTATCTGTTATGTCTCATCCGATGGGAGACTCAGAACGGGGTTGTATCTGTTAGAATCTCAGCTTTGCAAGCTGGGACTCAGAACGGTATATCTGTTATGTCTTCCCCCTTTGAAGGGCAGACTCAGAACGGTATATCTGTTAATGTCTATCCCCGTACAGGATAGACTCAGAACAAGGTGTGTCTGTTGAAAGGGTACCTTTATCCCTTTCCGATGAGGAGGAGATTGCAATTTGGCGCTTCTCCATTCGAGTGCTGTGATTGGCTGCTGGCATCAGAGGGGACAGTGTGGCCCACCCTTCTTTCCCCTGTGGAACTCATTTGCATAAAGCACAAAGTTGGAAGTCTTTACAGTGTCTTTAAAGTTTACCAATGCATGCTCTATTTGTTTAGTCTCTAAACAAATAGAGACTAAACATGATGGAAAAAGATTGAAATGTCATGCATTCATTCAACTGTACATTAACAGCTGAATTTGTGTCTGATGTTGCATTACAAATAGCTGTCACTAAGAATACTTATTTCTGTGAATAAGTATAAAATAGATGTGTAGTTTGCATCAGTTCTAAGGTTTTCAAACATACTTTTGAATGGATTTGGATGGATCTTTGTGATCTCTCTTTGTTTCACCCATTGCTGCCGAGGTCCCGAGGAATTTTTATGGCAGTCTCTGGCCAACCTTAGGAAGTAGTCTCTAAATGGGTGAAGGGCAGAAACTGCATGTGGACCACTGAGAAGTCCTGTCCTTCCCAGGCTTGGTACAAGAGGTCTTCTTCTTGCCCTCTAAGAGGTGTATGGATGTTGTCCTTACATCTTTATCTGATGGCGTTGGACAGTTTGTTTGTGTTAGTCCACCAATATCCAATCAAAGTGTAGCAAACCTTTGTCCGCTGTTACGGACAGAGAGGGGCCCGGCCATATACTGGGCCCTGGAATGTGCTGTTCCCTACATCCCCCCTGATCGGCTTGATCGAGGACCTGAAGTCGTTGATCTGGGCGATGCACTGAAAAGGAACAGTGGGAACAAAACACACACCTCACCTCCTCCGTCTGACCAATGGCATTTGAAATAAAACTTGGCTCAATATGTTCTACATGGAGTTCAATGAGCTAAATGAAATGTCTGTTAGAATAATTTCTAAACAGGTTAGTAGCATTCTAGAGAAGGTACCTACAGTGGGTACGGAAAGTATTCAGACCCCCTTAAATTTTTCACTCTTTGTTATATTGCAGCCATTTGCTAAAATCATTTAAGTTCATTTTTTTCCCTCATTAATGTACACACAGCACCCCATATTGACAGAAAAACACAGAATTGTTGACATTTTTGCAGATTTATTAAAAAAGAAAAACTGAAATATCACATGGTCCTAAGTATTCAGACCCTTTGCTGGGATACTCATATATTTAACTCAGGTGCTGTCCATTTCTTCTGATCATCCTCGAGATGGTTCTACACCTTCATTTGAGTCCAGCTGTGTTTGATTGTACTGATTGGACTTTTGATTAGGAAAGCCACACACCTGTCTATATAAGACCTTACAGCTCAGAGTGCATGTCAGAGCAAATGAGAATTATGAGGTCAAAGGAACTGCCTGAAGAGCTCAGAGACAGAATTGTGGCAAGGCACAGATCTGGCCAAGGTTACAAAAAAATTTCTGCTGCACTTAAGGTTCCTAAGAGCACAGTGGCCTCCATAATCCTTAAATGGAAGATGTTTGGGACGACCAGAACCCTTCCTAGAGATGGCCATCCAGCCAAACTGAGCTATCGGGGGAGAAGAGCCTTGGTGAGAGAGGTAAAGAAGAACCCAAAGATCACTGTGGCTGAGCTCCAGAGATGCAGTCGGGACATGGGAGAAAGTTGTAGAAAGTCAACCATCACTGCAGCCCTCCACCAGTCGGGGCTTTATGGCAGAGTGGCCCGACGGAAGCCTCTCCTCAGTGCAAGACACATGAAAGCCCGCATGGAGTTTGCTAAAAAAAACACCTGAAGGACTCCAAGATGGTGAGAAATAAGATTCTCTGGTCTGATGAGACCAAGATAAAACTTTTTGGCCTTAATTCTAAGCGGTATGTGTGGAGAAAACCAGGCACTGCTCATCACCTGTCCAATACAGTCCCAACAGTGAAGCATGGTGGTGGCAGCATCATGTTGTGGGGACGAAAACCTTCTCCAGAGTGCTCAGGACCTCAGACTGGGCCGATGGTTTACCTTCCAACACAGACAATGACCCTAAGCACACAGCTAAAATAACGAAGGAGTGGCTTCACAACAACTCTGTGACTGTTCTTGAATGGCCCAGCCAGAGCCCTGACTTAAACCCAATTGAGCATCTCTGGAGAGACCTAAAAATGGCTGTCCACCAACGTTTACCATCCAACCTGACAGAACTGGAGAGGATCTGCAAGGAGGAATGGCAGAAGATCCCCAAATCCAGGTGTGAAAAACTTGTTGCATCTTTCCCAAAAAGACTCATGGCTGTATTAGATCAAAAGGGTGCTTCTACTAAATACTGAGCAAAGGGTCTGAATACTTAGGACCATGTGATATTTCAGTTTTTCTTTTTTAATAAATCTGCAAAAATGTCAACAATTCTGTGTTTTTTTGTCAATATGGGGTGCTGTGTGTACATTGAGGAAAAAAATGAACAAATGATTTTAGCAAATGGCTGCAATATAACTTTCCGTACCCACTGTATGTGTGGATGAAAATCTCTAAAGAGTATTACGAGTGAAAGTAAACAGAAAAAAATGTCTGGATTGACATCATTTGGTATGGCACTTTTCAAGCTGTAAACTAAGTGCACCTGCTTTGTTTAAATAGTTCCTTGCATTGCCTGATTACAAGAATCCTCAACTAGTTCCCCTGGTACCACAAATTACAAGACTGTATCTATTGTCACCTTATCAGGAGCAAAGCTCACAAGTAGAAAATGCACTAATATACAGACTAATTAATGGGAGTAGTCATGTTGTATGGCATCCATTATCTTGGCTACCCTAGATGGTGCAGCTCAAGGGGCTGTATGTTGACCAGCAGTAAGGGTTGGGAATTTAAGTGTTCTGCCTAAAGTCTGCAGCTTCCTCTGGAGGGCTGCACCACAGGTCCAATCCACTATCTCTTATTTTTGGAGGTCTCTTATAAGGATGTTTTAACAACTGGAATGGAGAACAAAATATACATCCCTGGCTGTGATCTGCAATATTTTACTCTACATGTGGCCAGTAATCTAGCTTTATGGAAATTTCACAGGAGGCTTTGACCCCCCTTTCCTGACATCCAAAGGGATTGTCATGGGCATGCAAAATCAACCTTGTGGTTTATAGAAATTGAAAAGTCTGAAGTAAAACTGAAGTGTAAATTAATTAATCCTTCTTAGGCTGAAGTTGAGTTCTAAAAGTTACAGGGACTTGATGTCTGCTGAATCTGAAAGACCCTGTTCAGTTATGGGCTACCCCCCTTTCCCTGGCTGTTGTCCACAGTCTGGGATGCTAGGTGGAGGGGGAGGGGCCCCGAACTGGTTATGCTGAGAAAACCAGGTCTCTGTCACTGGAGATGTACTCCTCTGACTTAAGGTCTTTGAGGGCTTTGAGAAGTATATGCTGGATCTCTGCTAAGTTCTCAGCATCCTTATTTATGGTCCCTCTAGATTTCCTACTTCTATTATGGTTACTCTGTTTTTGGCCATTCTCAGAGTGATCTCTACCCTTCTTTTGTCTTTGCCCTCTGTCATCCCACTGCCTGCTCTCCTTTCTGGGGGCATACCTGTGATTGTTATGTCCCCTGTAACCTGAGAACCCAGGGCTCTTGGTGCTCTGCTGGGGATTGCTGCAACGGGCATAGCTGTTTTGGCGAAGTTCTGACTCTTCCATTTGAATGGGAGTCTTAGAGTCATGTCTGGATTCATGCACATAAGCAAATGGCTCTCTGTCTTCCCTGTCTGTGCCTACCTTCCCACTGTCCCAGACTCGTATGGTGAGCTGCCTCAGTTCTCTGGGCTGTGGTCTTTCTCAGAAGAAAGACATTGTCTGCCATGCTGGCCTCAGGAAAGTATGTCAAGGCAGCATTTACATCCTTTAAATACAACTCTATGTTGTTATCAGTAGTCTCAGGGTTAAAAACCTCTATGTCACATGCCTATTCTCTAAGAATTTGCAGTCTGTTGCTAGATGGTAGCATGCTAGGAAGCTCAGGTAAGGTGCGGACAATTTTAGGAGAGTCACTCACAGTTAGGTTGCTTGAGGCTGTGACATCACTGTCCTGATAATGCTTTCTCTGTTCAAAGCTATAAAACAGTGGGTCCCTAAAGGCCGGAACACACCAAGCCGACGGTCGGCAGTCTGGCAGTTTTTGTTCGTCGGCCGACTACGTTTTCTCAGTGTGTTCCGCACCGTCGGCTGAAGTTGGTCCTCGTCTGCTTTTTTTCGGCCGATTCGAAAGGTTGAATCGGCGTCGGAGCTCGTCGGTCCGTCGGGCCATCTGATCATTCTGATTGGCTGTTCAGATACTGCCACCTGCTGGTTCGGAAAGGCATTCCATCTCACGCAGGCGCAGAACTGACGTGCTACTTGACCGTCGGCTGTCTAGCGTTGGTTTGGTGTGTCAGGGCAACTTTGGACACAGATGCTGCCGACTTGGTGTGTTCTGGCCTTAACAGCTGAACCAAAGGAGCGGGGGTGCACACTTTGTGGTTCAGGTTGCTGGTGGGGGAGACGCCTGCCTTTCTCCAATTCACTGATCCTTGTTCCTATTCCTTCACATCTCTGCCTTGCAATGCTATCTTTGTTTACCAACATAGATGTTTTAGCTGCAGTCTCAGCTCCTACTCTACCCAAGTGTTCCCTATGCTGGCTTTGGATACCATTTGAGTCAGGAAGCTGTTGTTTGAACAGAACACATGTTTTGGTTTCTATTTCTTGTTGCTGTTTCAGCTCAGAAATTTCAAACAAAGCTGAACTTAACACTCTGAGGTCTAAAGGTATCGCCGGCGATACCACCGCGGTTTTTTTCTTACCACTGTGAAAGAGACTCAAAATACTCTGTCGATGTTGCACATACAATTAAGAGTTATACACCATTTTAATCTGTGGAATATCTTCTTTTATTTGTGTACACTCAGAGTAAAAACAAAAAGTTGTGCTTTTTGAAAAATAAAGAAAACTAACATGATGCGTGATCTCTCGTCTCCCTCTGAACGAAGTCCAATCTAATAGTTCTCAGAAAATGAACTAACTTAGTGAATACTAATCACAAAACAATTACACTTATGTCAAAAGAAACGTTGAGATGTCAGCTTTTAAATCGTGTAAGTCAAATCGAAAACAAACATTCTGTGTTTATGTAATCTGTATGAAAAGAGAGCCATTTCAGAAGTCCGTGATTCAGCTCATTACCCACTAATGCGGCCACGCCCACGGAGCCAGCGCTATTCAGACACAAATTCAGTCAATACATGCATTCATCGTCTCAATCGTGTATTTATTGTCTTGAAAAGAGTTTATCTGGATGTAAAAGCCATGGTTAGCGACCTCTGGAAGACATGCAGTTAGTTCCTGTTTTCTTTTCTTCTATAGATGAATTTTAGATGAGTTTTTGTTTCTTTAGCGCCCTCCGGCTGCAGTATGAATTGAAAACACCATTCATGGAATAGCCGCCTCTTTAGATGAATTTGTGGACTAAAAATGCACAGAGAGCGCCCTCCGACTGCAAGTATGAATTGAAAACACCAGCGCTCATAGTAATGACAATGAATATTAAATAAATATAACTCCTCTGTATAGAAAATTGACAAACATATGAGAATCCAATATTTCTCCAAATGTGCATGCTTTTAAACTAAAAGCCTATATTCAGACTCTTTGCATCACAGAAATACATTATATTTTAAAGTATAATATAAAACCATTACTTTATATTGTAATATTTTTCTGTATGTTTCATATACCATGATGAGCTTGAGACATCACAAAAGGTTTTTTTCACAGCCTACCTGACTGAAATGCCTCATTAATATGCAAGTCATTTCAGCTCATTACTATGCAATTCTTTCGTCTTCTCAGGTGAGAATCACCCATTATTCATGATGATTCACGCCTCCACGCATACTGTGTTTCTTGACAAAAAGTGTCTTACAAAAACTAAATCAATATATTGTTATAAATGAAAGAGTAGTCAGCATAATTTTTACATAATTTTGAAGCAAAAACTCTAGTCTACAACCTCCAATACCCTAAAGTATTGTAAACACAGATTTACTATACTTTTTTTGGCCTTATTTCAGTGACTTAAGTTTTTTGTTTTTTCAATAACCACGCATAAATGTTATTCCTTCAAAAACACAAACATGTACATACATGTTCTTCACATATTATGGTAGCCTAGTTTGTGCTGAATACAGTGTAATGACACTTGTGTCATTAATATGTTTATGAACAACTGAAAAAGCACAAACTTCTCCAGGCCCCAAATCAGCCTCAGACTCCAGAGGGTTAACTCAGTTTTAGTCCTAGTCTCACTAGAGCTTAAAGAATTTAACTTCTCTGTCTGTACCAGCAGGTAATTTCGAGTATGGGTCAACTCTGTTTGCAGATTACCCATGTCAGTTTTGACTCTTTTAAGTTCGACTTCCTGACTGTCAGTAATGGACTGTAAGCTTTATGTCTCTGATGACAATCTACATATTTTAGCCCTTAATTTAAAATTATCCCTACGCAGATCAGCCAGCTCATTTTTGAGTTCCTGGCACAAATCTTTGTTCTGTTCTTGGGCAAGGGAT
Source organism: Anabarilius grahami (assembly GCA_003731715.1). Lineage (NCBI taxonomy): Eukaryota > Metazoa > Chordata > Actinopteri > Cypriniformes > Xenocyprididae > Anabarilius > Anabarilius grahami. Next base: position 50,542 of record RJVU01049603.1, read on the forward strand.
ATTTTGTCTGCGGCTTGGTTTAGTTGTACAGGCCAATTAAGTGCTAGGCTGGAAAGAAGCTTTATTAGTGAAGCGCCCTTTAAGGCGTGGCTTACTGCTTCAGCGGTCATATCAGCCATCTTTATTTATTGTATATATACTTGTCTTGTATATATAATAAATAAATACACCACCTGAATTAGCTAAACTCAAAGTTTACCACAAGTGTAAGCAGCTCTAGACAATGAATGTCACACACTAGGGGGTGAGAATTCTAGCACTTGTCTATAATTTGTCAGAGGGCACTACCCTTACCTGACAGGTTCACATAAAAATCCAAAAACCATATGATAGACTTACAAGGTGAACACCATATGCTATGTTTCTAGTAGCAATTAGTTATAATCAACAATTACAACGTTACAAAAATACAGCAAGCTCTATGCCACAGTAAAATCACAATTCTATACACTTTGCAACCAATCCTATTCATAAATAGTACCAAAGAGTTTAGCAGAGAAACTATCAATCAGGCTTAGAGAGAACCACTCTTGCAATGCAATTGGCTTCTGACTTGGTGAAAGACTTTGTTTCCTGCTAAAGTTACTTCATTTGTTATCTTTTAGTGTATTGACTTGTGTTGATAAAACAGAAGGCTCATTTCAATCTAAGTTAGCCCACCCAGAGACGCCAATTATGTAGTGATTTTACTTCGCGTCCTTGGATGGGCGAAAGTAAAATCACTACATACGATACCACAGCGAAAACTACAAGCTTAACTAATAAAATTCAAACAACATTAATGGAAAGTGAACAGTCAGTAAAAAAAACATGATCAAATACACTAATTACAATAAATACAATATAACAAAGTTACAAAAATTAATGTCTAACTGTAGTGTATTCAGGCACAGGAATGTAATTAGGTCTAAATTTAAAATAACACTAAATTCTATAAGTAAAATATAGATTGATCTTTGTTAAAGCTGTTTTGTTGTTTGATTAAAATTAATGACTTAGAGACAGCAGAAGGTTTTTATAGGTTGCCGTTACTAAGGCTGAATGCACGGATCCAATAAAATGACAGATCCAATTTTATAACATAACGTAACTGACTGTGTTAACGAGAATACTTGCAGAGACTGGTATTTTGAAAATTGTATGTATATGTGTCCGTTCAAATGCAAGGAGATGCAAAAGAGGAATCAATTTGCCGTTCGTGATAATTTAGTGTTTGTAAGTAATTAGCAAGATTTTAAAATCTATATGAATAGATTTAATAGGGAGCCAGTGCAGTGTTGACAGAACCGAGCTAATATGGTCATACTTCCTGGTTCTAGTAAGAACTGAACCAGGTTCTAGTAAGCTGCTGCATTTTGGACCAGCTGTAGTTTATCAAGCGAGCAGGGCAACCACCTAGTAGAGCATTACAGTAATCTAGCCTTGAGGTCATGAACGCATGAACTAACTGTTCCACATTTGTCATTGAGAGCATGTGTCATAGTTTAGATATATTTTTAAGATGGAAGAATGTGGTTTTACAGATGCTAGAAATGTGGCTTTCAAATGAAAAATTGGTATCAAAGAGCACACCTAGGTTCCTAACTGATGATGAAGACTTAGAGCAGCCATCAAGTGTTAGACAGTATTCTAGGTTATTACGTGCAGAAGTTTTTGGTCCAATAATTGGAATCTCATGTAAACACTTCATTGGATCGAAACCTGAAACTGGAAAGTACTGCGCATGTGCAATGACATGGAGTAACGACTTATGACGTGTGGAACAAGCTGTTGTTGAATAAAGTGCCATTAATGACTGCCGTGACATTCTAAAACAGGACAATGTGATGGAGTATTATATCTGTCCTACAGAAAACAATTGTAGAATAAGTTTGCTTACTATAGAAGCTAGAAGTGTTTTGAGGCCTCTTGGTCTATGTGACTGTAATGGTCAGATGTGTCTGAGAAGTTAGCTTGACCACTAGTTTCCACCAGACAACAGGTGGCTGTGAAATGAATAAGATCATTATTAAGGGTTTCAAGTGAAGGCTTCTTGCCTCTGGGGAGTGTTGATTGTTTTGATACAATGTTTCATTTTGTCTATGAGAAAGTGTTGACCATCAATTGGCAGAATTCCACCACGAGAGATGAAGTCAAAAGATGTAGACTAGTTGGCAGTCGGCCACCCTTACAAAGAAAATTATCTCTTACATAAGCAACACCTGGAGTTTAATTGGTGAAGTGACTGTGGTAAAAATGTTGGGGAGTACTTGGGAGACTCCAAGAAGAGAAAGGGAGGAGAGCAACTTTTTCTTCAATTTTGAAGCTCTAAAATTTAACAACCAGTGCAACTGCATAAGCTAGAAGCCGAGCAGGGCTCTGCACGAGCTGATTGACTGGCTAGTAACTGCATGAACCTATGGCGATGCAGCGTAAGTGAATGAACCAATGGGTGCACTTCACGCTGCGGTGGGCTCTGTGCCCGCCAAAATGTGTGTGGCATCTGCCTATATAAAGCGGCCCACTTTGCCACAGAATTCAGATTTGATCTCCTTCAGCAACGATCTTCTTTCTTCGCTTGACACTCCTTGATGAAGCTTCTCACTATTGAATGAGCTCTGCAGCGGAACGAGCGATTCCCTACAAGCAAGCAGTCCGGCTTCAGCAAGCCTGCTTATCGGCGCTCCCACCGAGCTGTCTCGTTTCCATGCGGCTGTCTATGATTTTTCTGTGCTCTCCACTGACTCGGTGGCTGAGAATATGCTCCTGCTACTATCTGGTGAGTATAGCAGAGCTTATTTCTCTAAAAGAGCATCTTTTCGCCGGCGTTTGTTTCAAAATGCCGCACATCTTAGCACGTCGCTTGCCCCATAAGGACGACCGCTCATTACGAGAGCGAGCTCAGTGCCTACAGTGCTTAGCTAATTACAGCTCAGCTGGAATATGACGATGTTCTCCCCTATGACTCAGGTGAAACGCATGGAATATATTTCCTCTGAATAGCATATTTTTACCGGTGTTTGTTTCAAAATGCCGAACCTCTGAGCGCGTCCTTGCCTGCTCTGCCCCTACAAGCCGCATTCATTGAGAATGAGCGCTCTCACTGACACTGGCAGCGCTCAGCTGATTACAGCTCTGCTAAATATGACATGGTGTTCTCCCCTATAACTCAGGTGAGACTCATGGAACATATTTCAATCTAAGATAACATTCTCTCTAAAAAAAAAGCATTTTTCACCAGCGTTTGGTTTTAAAATGTCCAACCTCTGAGCATGTCACTTGCCGGCTCCGTCCCTGCAAGCCGCATTCATTTGAGGACGAGCGCTCTCACTACGAGAGCGTAAGTCTCTCCTTGCTGCGTTGAGCTATGGGCTATCTCAAATACGCCATGGGGATTGTTTTTTCTCAGTGGATCTAAAAGATGTGTACTTTCATATCCAAATAGTCCCCCCATCACAGAACATTCTTGACATTCGCGTTCCAGGGGGTGGCCTACCAATACACCATCCTTCCATTCGGTCTATCCCTGGCACCTCGTACTTTCAAGTGCATGGATGCGGCCCTCTCCCCCAAGACAGACGGGAGTGCGCATTCTGAATTACTTCGACGACTGGCTCATTTTGGCCCAGTCGGATGCCGAATTGACCGCTCTCAGGGCTGTGCACAGAATCAACCCTGCCAAGAGCTCACCGTCTCCCAGCAGGTGAAATCACCTTCCTGGGTGCAGTGTTCGAATGTTTCAGAGAATGCTGGGCCTGATGGCCTCCGCATCGGCAGTACTTCAGCAGGGTCTATTGCACATGTGTCCTCTGCAGTACTGGCTGAAACCCCTAGGTCCAGCGCATGCTTGGCGCTCAGGTCTCCTTTGCATCAAGGTGGACCATGGCTGCATCAAAGCTCTGGCCTTTTGGAAGGACCCCAGCTGGTACCAGACCAGAGTGGACATGGGGTTAGTCTCAAGAAAGAAGGTGGTCACGACAGATGCCTCCAACTGGGGTTGGGGGGCTCTGTGCAAGGGCAGACCTGCCGCCAGAGCTTGGTTGAGCATGGAGCAGCGGCTTCACATCAACTGCCTCGAAATGATGGCAGTCTCTCAGGCCCCCAAAACCTTCTTACCAGACCTGATTGGGCACCATGTCCTTGTCTGATCAGACAACATGGCAGTAGTGTCCTACTTGAACCACCAGGGTGGTCTCAGGTCGATGCCCCTGTACGAACTGTCCAGACGCCGCCTCCTATGGGCACAATGCAACCTGCGCTCGTCGATTCGGCCCAGGGTCCTGAACATCATTTCTGAGGCTAGAGCCCCTTTCTACCAGACGCCTCTACACCCTCAAATGGTCTGTCTTCTCTAGCTGCTTCTCTAGATTTCATGAGGCTTTCCACTGGTGCGGTCTTTTCTGCAGGAGCTGTTGGACGCAGGTCACTCCCCGTCCACACTCAAAGTCTATGTGGCAGCCATAGAAGCCTTTCCTGTGGCTTCACAATAAGCCAAAGCTAGGATATGTGCCGAAGGTGCTCTCCACTCCTTTCAGAGCACAACTCATATCACTCTCAACTATTCCAACTATACTTCGGAAGACGAGCAGGACCTCCATTACTCTGCCCAGTTAAGGCCTTAAGAGTATATGTTGAATACTCTGTGGGCATTCAATGCCCCATTGGAGTGAGAGCCCACTCGACCAGAGGCATGGCCTCTTCCTGGGCTTGGTCAGGTGGTGTGTCTATTGTCGACATTTGTGTGGCAGCAGGCTGGTCCTCTCCATCCACCTTTGCCAGATTCTACAGTCTGGATGTCCCTGTGTTACAGAAGCAGGGTCTCTCTGTTAGCACGTGTTGCCCCCTATGTGCTCGACCCTCTGTTGCCTCTATGGCTCCAGCTTTGGCTCGAGCCCCCTATCCCCCTATGCGTTCAGGGCCCTTATTGAAGTCTCTCAAGCTAGGGTTGTTCTGCCTTAGCACGGCGTTGTTGGACTGGTTCCCCATAGTGCCTTCGACGCAATACGAGTGAATCGTATCGAAAGGGAACGATACTCGGTAATTTTTTGCAATAATCCTCTGAAGATGATCTGGTTCAATTTTCGTGAAAATCAGAGTAACAGCCTAGGAGGAGTTTGAAAAAGTTCGAAAAATCAAAATGGCAGGAAAATTGTCATGACGGAAACTGACGTCATATGGTGCAATCGAATCGTCTTGAGCCAAGGAATCAGAGGAAAAAGGAATTTTGCCCTTATGGTTCAAAAGTTATTAGCATAAACATGAGTGAAACTTTGGACAGGTTGTGGTGCTAGAGGGATTGAGTTAGAGACTCCAAATTTGCTATGGACACAGTTGAGACTGGCCTCTATCAATACTTACAACTGAAGTAAAGAATACTGTTTCTAGGTCCAAGTCTCTACTCCATTTAATGTGAGAATACTATCTCAACAGAAGTTTGAGCTCATTTATAGCACACATTCAAGCTAACCTTTTAACAATTCATGAACACTACAATCTCTGTACTCATGTCGTCCTGGACACCAATATTTTAAAGATTCATTTATATATAAAAAATAAATAAATAAATAATAATAAATCAAGATTTTAGAATGGAGATACAGGTTAATATAATGCAGGTTAATATTTTAGTAGTATTATAACATTGTGAGTGTATATTTATTGTTTGCTTGTGGGATCTGACAGAGAGCTTGCACCTAGAAACTGTGATGTGTGATGTCAAACTAAACAAGCTGATTGAGAACTGCCAAATGTTACTGGATGGCATCGACTTCTGAAACTGTCGTATCGTGACAAACATATTGCTTACCATTGTCTCAAAAGAAAAAGTGTTTTTGTTCTTTCATAAAAAAAGGATGTAGACAATATCCTGATAGCTATATAAATGTTGCTACTGTTTATTCCTGTGAAAAACAGGATGTTTTCTGTTGCTTTAGTGTTTTTAAGAACTTATACCAATGGAGAATAACATGTTGCAACACTCACTGTTTACAGGAAGTGACAGGAAATTCACATCTCTGTATTTTACCAGCACTCAATCAGTGGTATAACACTGTGTCTGCCGCATTTCCTGTGCTAGTTTCCGTTGCTTGCAAACTCAAAGTATAACAATAACAACAAACCTGGCATTGTAGGAGCTGGATGTCTCTGGCCGTCTGCTGTGAGAGTTCCCTCATATGCTACTGTTATGTCATAGACTGCATCCAGGTGTTCCTTCATAGTCTCAATGGCAACATGTGATGCTTTCATTCTTGGTGTTAAAATGTGCTTCAGCACAGTAAGTCCTGCAATAGGCAAGACAACATGACTACTGCAATTTAGTTTGAGAAACAGTAATCTAGTATATGGGGAAAACATTTAGAAATGTGAGCTACTTATTGGTGATATATGAAACATGATCTTAGGCTTACAATGCTTTTGGGAAAGGCAGCCCAAGTACATTGGGAAAACAACTGTCACCAATGGTGTCTATGATATACTGTAGGCTTAAAGGGATAGTTGACCCAAAAATTTAAATTTTGTCATCACTTACTCACCCTCAGGTTGTTTCAAACCTGTATGAGTTTCTTTCTTCTGTTGAACACAAAAGAAGATATTTTGAAGGATGATGGTAATCAAACAGTTGACGGTAGCCATGGACTTCCATAGTAGGAAAAAATACTATGGAAGTCGATGGCTACCGTCAACTGTCTGGTTACCAACATTCTTTAAAATATATCTTCTTTTGTGTTCAACAGAAGACAGAAACTCATACAGGTTTGGATAAACCTAAGGATGAGTAAGTGATGAAAAGTTTCATTTTTGGGTGAACTATAGTTAACTCAAATGGAAAATTTTGTTTTTCTTCATGTCTTTTTGTACTTTTTGATGCAAGAAAGTTTTGGTTGCGTGAGATTTCATTGAACGGACAAAATGATGAGAGAATATTACAAATATCCTCAATTGTGTTCTGAAGATGAATGATAGTTATGATTTGGAACAACATGAGGGTGAGTAAACAATGACAGAATTCTCATTTATGGGTAAACTATCCCTTTAAGATTCTTTTAAGAAATTCAGCCCTGGCTGATTAATTGAACAGTTAACTGAAATTGAGTCATACTGTATAATAGGTTTGTGTGACGAACAGGGCGAAATTTGTTATTCTTCAATCTGTTTATCAGCAAATAACACTGTAAATAACAATATAAAAAGGAACATATGATGTTGAATAACCAATGAATAAAAATACATTTTTGGGTGAATTGTTAATTTCCATTAAATAAATTTACCCTATTTTCTAATATGCATTTTATAGATCTTACTGTGAACAATGCATGCGTGCATGTGTTTTTCTTTTTTGACCACTGTAGTGTTTAATCAAAACAAAACTGTATCTTCCAGTGAAATGACAGACTCTGGTGTTGTATGCAGGACTTCTTCAATCATTCAGTCAGCCCCTGCAAGCTTACGTTCATCTGCCTCCACTTTTGAGTGCAACAGCCACATCCAATCAACATCTGATGCATAGAACCAAATCCCTGCCCTACATTTTTTCAATAACCAGTTACACTCAGACGTACATTACAATACAGAAATATGTACAAAAGATCTGTTTCTCCATTTAACTGTGACTTTAATACAAGAGTAGAGATCTTAGGGGTGGCTACACAGAAAAAAAATACCTTCTTTAGCAGCAAAAGCTTGACTGTCATCAATAACTTTCTTGAGCTCAGGGTTGTAGCGGGTTCCCTCTGGGAAAATGACAAGATACATCTGTGCAAAAAAAGAAAAGAAAGTGGAACAGAGTCATAAAAACTGCAGCACTTACTACTGTTAGTGAATTATGAGTATCAGTCGTGGGACAGGGCAATTCTAGGTAGACATTGCTCAGTTGTGTCATGGAGGGAAAAAAAAGAAGCAGCAAAACTTGGGAATATCAAATATGGGAAGTGTAGCAGAAAACCATTATCCCCTTGCTCATGATAAAAAGAGGAAAGGCTTGGCTCCAACTCACAGTATGACAGGAACATTTATGAACACATACACAGGAACATATACAGCTGGATAGCTCAAATAGTCATGGGAAAAATTCTTTTAGCCCCAAAAATTCCATACAGGCACAGAAAGATAAGTAGAGAGCACTTTTCATCGTCTGAAAAAACGTTACATTAATTTTAACAAAAACATAAAACAAATAAATAATAAATATACCATAAATAATTATCAAATATTTTTCAGCCCCTCTCTGCAACCATGTAGCTCCATTCTGGCGTTGGAAATGCAGTGGTAATGCTGCTATCATCACCATCTTTTTAAACAATTTTTTTTTAAAGTAAATTAAATACTTTCATTTGAAAGATATTTCATCTAATCATTTGATTATTTTCTTTTTGTTCAAAACTTAGACAAACCAAACTATGTGAGTGATAACAAATGAGTCTGAAAAAGTGCAAAAACAGATCTTCATATTATGTATCAATATCACTAAACAAAAGACTCAAAAGATAAAGCTAATGTGATAAATGGATACTTGTATCCATTCGTATGTTGCTAACTCAGTTAGCTGGAATTGATTGTTGAGTATTTGGCATGATCTTGGATTATTCGGTTCTTCTACACTAATCCTGGACTTGCTGTCATAGCAACAGGTCCGTAAACTCAAACCTGAGTACAAGAGTACCCCAAAGTGAACCAGGGACAATAATAATTATTTAAAAATAGATTTGCAAATAATATTATAATGTTGTGTAGTCTATCATAATATTGACAGCCAGTTTTACTCATTGAGAGATTTATTTGTGAGGGAATAATTACCTAATAATTTATTGGAGTCTTACACATGATGTACAGTTAGTCTAGGCTGTGCTGCATTAATTTGAACCGTGACAGATATTATGGGAGTGACTTGAAGCAGCACAGGAGATGCAGATAACTTGATCTTGACCCTTAAAAAAAAACAAAAAAACATTAAAGCCATCATGTAACAAATCTGTATCAAAGGTAAAATTAAATGAATTGCTAATTACAATATTGAAATAAAAATGTAAAGCCTGTACAAATATTAGAAATCGTGGAAACAGTTTAGAATAATGGAACAAATGAGTAATGAATTATTAACACTCTAGTAACTACTATTAATTAACAAGAAACTCTGATTAATGCATTAATAATTATTTGGATCAGTATTCTAAAGTGAGAAACATAACTCTCTAGTAACTACTGGAGTCATTGTAAACTTTTGAGGTTTTTGTACAGTTTTGTACAGTAATTCCTTTTGATGTATTTGGTAACACTTAAGTAATTACTAGTTGGTTACCATGATCTTCACTTTAGAATACTGTTTAAAATAATTAGTAGTTCCTTTCGAACTATGTAATAACTCCTGAGTTATTACTAACCAAAACTTTACAAAAACCTCAAAAGTTTACAATGACTCCAGTAGTTACTATAGAGTTAATTTCTCACTTTACAATACTGATCCAAATAATTAGTAATTCCTTCAGAAGTACACCATAGAAGACACCAGCCACCATAGTCACATGTTTGCCAGGAGCCAGAGCACCTGACATCAAAGCAAATTTAAAAGTGCTGGCTAATGCTAATCGTAAATACTCTAAAATTATTATTCACGTCGGCACTAATGGTGTTCGACTTCGCCAGTCGGAGATCACTAAAATTAACATTAAAGAGGTGTGTGAACTCGCAAGTACAATGTTAGAAACAGTAATTTGCTCTGGTCCCCTTCCAGTTCGTCGGAGTGATGAGATAGTTTGCAGATTATCATCACTCAATGGCTAGCTGTCTAAGTGGTGTCTGCAGAATAATATAGGTTTCATTGACAATTGGAAAAGTTTTTGGGGCAGACCTGACCTGTTGAAAAGAGATGGTATTTATCCCTCCTGGGATGGTGCTGCTCTTCTCTCTAGTAATATGGCACATAGTTTTAGAGCTGAAACATGACAAACTGGGGCCCAGGTCAGGAAGCAGACAGACTGGCTAAACCGGCCATCTGCTAGCTGCCTCACACCACAGAAGTCAGATAAATTCCTACACATAGAAACTGTTTCACCTAGATATTATCACATAGAAACTGTGTCTGTACCCCGAATTAGTAAAAACAAAAAACTTCCAAACCCATTTAAGGGTAAAAGTTTAATTGATGTTCAACAAATAAAAAACAGATAATACTGATAAACAAATGATAAAGCTTGGGTTGTTGAATATTAGATCCCTTTCTTCAAAAGCACTTATTGTAAATTATATTATCACAGACAATAATCTAGATGTGCATTGTTTGACAGAAACCTGGTTAAAACTCAAGGTTATGATTATCGACACAATCCTCATCAGAAAGGCAAAGGGGGAGGTGTTGCTGTAATTTAATATTTAAAGTATTACTCAAAAGTCTTTCAAATATAATTCCTTTGAATTGATGGTGCTTTATGTAATGTTATGTAAGTTGACATTTGTGCTGGCTACTGTATACAGGCCACCAGGACAACATACAGACTTTATCAAAGAATTTGCAGATTTTTTATTGGAGTTAGTACTAGCTGCGGATAAAGTCCTTGTTGTTGGTGATTTTAATATCCATGTAGATAATGAAAAAGACACACTGGGATTGGCATTTACAGACATTCTAAACTCTATTGGAGTTAAACAACACGTGTCAGGACCCACTCTGTCGTAATCATACTTTAGATCTAATATTGTCACATGGAATCGATATTGATGCCGTTGAAATTCTGCAGCAGAGTGATGACATCTCAGATCATTATCTAGGCTAAACTGCCTCCCTGCCACAAATATGGTAGAACCATCACTTCTACCACTAAAGATTGCTTAATAAATAATCTTACTGATCAGTTTCATCGCCTTAGCATACCAGACAGCTTAGAAGACCTCGATGTTGCAACAGAAACTATTGCCTCTGTCTTTTCCAGCACATTAGACTCAGTTGCTCCTTTGCGCTTAAAAAAGATTAAGGAAATTAATCCAACACCGTGGTACAATGAGCACACTTGGGCCCTTAAGGGAGCAGCCAGAAAAATGGAGCGCAGCTGGAAGAAAACAAAACTAGAAGTTTTTCGCATTTCGTGGAGAGAGAGAATGATTGAGTACAGAAAGGCCTTAAAAACTGCTATCTGCTTATTTTTCAAATCTTTTAGAAGAAAATAAACACAACCCTAGGTATTTATTTGATACAGTGGCTAAATTAACAGCTAAATTAAGCTTCAACTTCTGATGTTTCCAAACAGCACAGCAGTAATGTAAATAATGCAAATCTGCAGGCTTGCTATCAACCTGTTCACCCATCTCTGCCTCAGTTACCTTGCAGATTTGGCCACTGTACACAGAGCAAGTTGCAATTATTTTGCTAGTCCTGTAATGGGAAATGTTACATTACAATGTTACATTGCATGAGATCCCACCCTCCCTTCAGAGGGCTCTCCAAAGCCACGCCTCCACCAAAAGACGAGATTCTCCAACACAGCAGATTCTGCCAACCGTCACTAGATGAGAGACGGTGTTAAATTACCTTGTCTCAAAGCACATAACATGTCAATAATAATGAATGTAAACAACTTACAGTGCCCTAGATGTACCACCTTACTGCTGCAGATTCATGTCGGCATTGATAGGGTCAACAAAAGGGAATTCAAATGGAGCTGCACGCCTAAACATTGAGTAAATAGTACAGGAATGGACTGATACCATGAGGATTACATATTCAAAAAGAACCAACAATTGGCCAGGATGACTGATTTCTGTAAAAAGTGGTGCAAGATTCTCAATCATCAGTTTAATGAACTTGATGCTTTTAGTCATTGATTTAACAAAGAAAGAAATGGAGACTCTAAAATTGAGAACTGCAAGATGAAAATTAAGCACAATTTTAATACAAAACAATTAGACGACCTCCAGAGTAAAATTGAAGAAAAACTAAAATGCTTAACACCAAAATTCGTAAGTTTTAAGAGACACCATAGACTATAAAGACCACAAAGTGTATACCAGGATGTCAGATAAAGTAAAACCCTCAATGAAATCAAGATTTACAAGAGCTTCTGAATCAGATGATTCTTATACGTTGTCTTCTCAAACAACATCTCGACCAAGGAAACCTTTCTTGGGCCAACTCCGCCACTCCAAACGCAATCAATATGGAAGAAACCAACCAGAAGAGGACACCGGAGAAAAGGATATAGGGAGGTAACTTCACCAAATTGCACTACTTTAAACAATCAACTATGGCTGCATCTGAAAACCAAGGCAGCTGACTTGATGCCTTCCTCCCTTGTCAGGCAATGACTTGTAAGGCAGCGTTTGTGCATGAAGGCACCTCACGAAACTGATTTCAGACCGACATCTGAGGCAGTGTAACAGTTAAATGATCTACAGCAAAATAGCGCAAGCTTTGGTGAGAACTAAAGAAATATTTAATTACCAGAGTAGTAATTTTCAGCTAGAAATGACATCAAAAGTGGAAAATGTTGGTCAAAAACTTACTTTTACACAAACTGACCAGCAAACGCAACTTTTGGACAGCATCTTTATTTTTCTAGCTCAACTGTCACAGATTGGAACGCACAGGATTGTGGGATAAAGGCAGCGAAGGATACATCTATGCTACCTTCAAAAAATTGATCAGATGAAGGTATTTCAGGAAACAGGAATTGAAGCTAACATTGGATTTGGACATGCCTTGATGCCTTCCTACCTTGAAATGTGTCCTCTGAAGGTAGCATTTTCCAGTTTTCAGACGCAGCCATTGTATTCAATCTATCGGACAAAGAATTGCCCACTGAACAAATGACAGTATTGAGTAAGGGGTTATCCTATGTACCATATAATGTTTCTAACCCATTTATGGTTAAAGTTGAATAGTATTTTTTTATTTTTTAGAAATGTTAAGTTGAGAATTTTTTTTTAATTCAAGTGTTAACGCAACATCATATAGGCAACAATTTAGACCAAGGAGTACTTTTACACTAATTGTGAGCAATCACTCAGTGAATACTTTTTATAGACTACTAATAATAATTCATAATCACTTACATTTATATAGCGCTTTTCTGGGCACTCAAAGCGCTTTACATATTGAAGGGGGAATCTCCTCAACCACCACCAATGTGCAGCATCCACCTGGAACGGCAGCCATATTGCGCCAGAACGCCCACCACACACCAGCTTATTGATGGAGAGGAGACAGAGTGATGAAGCCAATCAGTGTATGGGGATGATTAAGAGGCCATGATGGACAGAGGCCAATGGGCAAATTTGGCCAGGACACCGGGGTTACACCCCTGCTCTTTACGAGAAGTGCCATGGGATTTTTAATGACCACAGAGAGTCAGGACCTCGGTTTAATGTCTCATCCGAAGGACGGTGCTTTTTGACAGTATTGTGTCCCCATCACTATACTGGGGCACTAGGACCCACAGAGACCACAGGGTGAGCACACCCTGCTGGCCTGACTAACACCTCTTCCAGCAGCAACCTAGTTTTCCCAGGAGGTCTCCCATCCAGGTACTTACCAGGCTAAGCCCTGCTTAGCTTCAGTGGGCAACCAGTCTTGGGCTACAGGGTGATATGACTGCTGACAAATTAGTAGAACTAACTAGTAGAAAAAGATGTGGACAAATTATTATAGGAACCTCAAAGTGTATCATATAACAAAAAGGTGTCATTTAGGAAGAATCACTTGGGGGCCTAAGAATCACTTAGGGGCGTAAGTTAATAATGAATGATTTTTACAATGGAAGTGATTCAATCAAAAAAAACCAAAAACCAAAAAAAAAAACCTTACTTTAGCTTGATAATTTTTTCCTAGAGCTGCTGTAAAGCTAAAACAATCTCTGTCCATTAAATGTTCCTATTATGCATCACTGTAAAGCTGAAACAATCTGTATTGTAAAAAGTGCTATATAAATGAAGATGAGGATGAGACAATAAATGGATTAATGAACAGGAATTAAAATATTTGAAAAATGAACATCGTAGGATCCCAGTTTTATATGCTTCACCGAAAATACATAAATCATAAGAGGATCCTCCAATGCAACCAATTGTTTCAGGAAATGGGTCATTAACAGAAAAAATCTCTAAATTCCTTGATTCTCAAAAATTTACCCAATAGCAAAGAAACTACCATTGTATTTAAAAGATACCACAGATTTTTTGAATAAATTGAGAGATTCCTTGTATAAGCATGACAGATTGTCTTGTAACACGATGTCACTTCTCTTTACAGGAATAAACCGGATGAAGGGAGCTTGGATGAGTTAAGGTTTTACTGTAAAGATGATGATATAAGAGTACCGTTAGAATTTATAGTGGACCTTACGGCATTAGTCTTGAATTATTTCTTATTCGAAAAACACTTATTTACAAACTCAAGGTACAGAGATGGGTACCCTGATAGCACCAAATTACGCTAACTTATTGATGGGTATATTTGAACTAGATTATATCCACAACAACAATCCTTTTTGTTCACATTAAGGTTTGGATGGGATATATTGATTGTTTTATGATATGGTCAGGCTCTGAAAAGGAATTAGATACATGTGTCTTATTAATTTGAGGATTCCTTCAATTAAATTTACAATGGGTAAGAGTCGTGATACAATAAATTTTTTGGATGTAAAGTTGACCAAGATAGGATTATTACAAACAACAGTATTTCGAAAACCTATGGATAAAAACACAATATTAGCCTTTGTGCAACCTTATGGACATTTTTGTCTTTTTCAGTTTTGTTTTTTTGATAATTTTGCCTGTGTAATGCCAAGTGCTTAAATTTTGGCTCAGGTGTATAATATTTTATTGGAATTTTACTATTTCAACCCCATTTCCTTTAAAAAATCTATTTTGCACTTGGTACAAAAAAAAATTGTTCCTCTCAGGACCTTAAAGACAAAAAATGTCACCATTGAAACTCATTAAAACTGCAATTTTTAATCCAGGGGCCATTTAACTATAAAATGTTGCAATCTTTGTTAATAGACTTTCATTCTGTTGGAAAGGCTTCAAAATTAAAATTTACACTAATTTTTACCAGATCGTGCCATTTTCTCAGGTTTGGCCCATAAAGCAAATTCTCGCTTTATTCCTGATTTCTGCTGTGCATATTATAGAGCCAATTAGATAAATTATGCAGCTATAATTGTGTGGGTGTGTCAGTATGGATATCAGAGTGTGGTTTGTATGTGTGTAATAAAAAAAATAAAAAAAATTGTGTGTGTGTGCTTGTAATATTTGAGAGAGAAAAACTCTACTGTACTGCAAATCACAAATCCAACCACTGTGTTTTGCTGGCATCTAATGGGGAAATTTTGGTATTGCGCCCAAACTAAATCTTACTGAAAGCTCATTTTTTGAGATAATCTAAAATTTTGAACACAACTTGTATAGATTTATGGGTTTGATTTTCTAGCAGTTTTAGAGTTCAACATGTTTCATAAAATATATATTTTATATAAAATAATGTTCATAAATAATTTTCATAAACTTAAACCTTTATAACTTTTTTTTGGTTTCACTTAAAAAAAAATATCCTCAGCAATAATCTGCCAGGGGTCTTCTTTAAAATGAGACCAAACTTAAGGTTGTGCTCCTAAGCTTCGAATTATGACAGTTTTTTGACATGGACATTTTTGTCCACTATGGGCCTGTGTAACTTTTTTTAATTGACGCACAAGGGTTAGCATTGGACAGTTTTCATCCAACTTCTCTTAGATGTAGCTTACGATTTAGTCAATTGTGTATTGGTTAAATTGGTTAAATAGTGCATTAGAAAAGATTAACAAATTAGAAGTCACCTCTTGTGTACAAGTAAATCCATTCATAAACAGAAAATTCTCAGTTTAAGAGATCAGTCATGTTGACACATTCGGATGTTGTTTGAAAAAAAAATTAAAAATCTGCTTTTATACAAGGCTGTTTCCCATGTAGAAAGTGTGCCGCATGCCAGAATTTGATAAAATGTAATCAATTTATATCAGGGTTGCTACAAATTTATTAGTCAAATTTAAAGGTGCCCTAGATTCAAAAATTTAATTTACCTCGGCATAGTTGAATAACAAGAGTTCAGTACATGGAAATGACATACAGTGAGTCTCAAACTCCACTGTTTCCTCCTTATATAAATCTCGTTTAAATGACCTCCAAAGAACAGGCGAATCTCAACATAATACCGACTGTTACGTAACAGTCGGGGTGTACGCCCCCAATATTTGCAAATGCCAGCCCATGTTCCCAACATTATGAAAGGCATTACACAAGGGCAGGACGTCTGGATCTGTGCACAGCTGAATCATCAGACTAGGTAAGCAAGCAATGTAACGGACGGCTAACTTACAAAGGAGAGTTTTCTAGCCTTCATTGATCCATTTGTATTAAGCTGCCTTAAAGGACTTTTATTTTGAAAAGCGACTTGACGCGCAACATTTCCGCCAGGTGTATGTGTGTGTGCGCACCATAGACAGTAAAAGAAAGGTGCGCACGCTGATTGAAGGATGCAGCTTGCAATCCGTGATGTTTTTTCTCTCCTATTGTATTTTTGCGCATCCCACTAGAGGGTTATAAGGTAAACGAGTTATTTTCTATTATTGTGTAACTATTGTTTTATTGTGATGTTGTTTTTGTGTAAGAGTTATAGTGTTTGTTTTTTTTGTTTATTTGCTGTAGCTCTTACGGTGTCTACATGAGTGTTACGAATAAACCGCTAATGGAAACATCAGTTTAAGGAGTAACGTTATCTGACCATCATTCCAGTGGGGTAGCAACAGTAAGAGCTTGGCCATTCGTCGTTGAAATCTGCTGCATTAATGACCGGTGTCCACGTTGACGGGTCTTTAAGGAGTGTTCACGGGCAGCGGATTGATTTCTGATGGTCAACTGATGATCGTTTACGGATAACTACGGCTGAAAGGGGGGATTAAACGACACGTCACGGACTGTGAAACGCTGTGTTCTTCTTCAGGTGACATTTATTGTTCGACACACATCTACAACAGCAAACGGATATCAAGGGGAAACGTTTAATCAACGAAAGACGTTCGCCTTTAAGGTTAAAATAAGTGTTTATGCACCTTTAGTGACTAATAGAAATTGTGAAAACGTTTGTTGTGTTTGAATAAGATATTTATATAGGTGTTTTAAGGAAAATCTTTCTGAAAAAAGAAAAGGGTATTTTTAATTCACTGTTGATACAAATATTGAGGCTATAAATACTGGTGATTTATTCTTTAGGGATTGAAATACTTTTTAACTTTGTTGGATATATATTGTATAGTTGTGCATTAATCTGATAATTTTAAAATGACAGAGTTAAATTGTTCTCTTGATAATGTTGAATGTGAAAGGCAGATTAACAGTCTCCAACACGATATTGAGATCCTTAACAATGAGTATCAAACATCAGCAGATGGTGTAGACAGACAACAGATAATAGAGACTATTGAGGCTAAAGAACAAACTTTGAGTGAACTTAAAGGTAAATTACAAGGAGATTTAGGAGAGACTCGGGGTCCTCGACGTTCTGTTCGTCCAAAAAATCCTACTGAAAAAATGCTTGCATTTCAAAGAGATGAAATTCAAAAGAAAGAAAGAAAGCTTGTCTCCATGTATGAAAAATGGAAAACGTTAGCACGCAGTTCCAGAGATCAACTCAAGTCTGATATTACCGAGAGCCAGCTAGCATCTCTTATTGACACCCTAGAAGAGGGAAAGGAGAACATCATGCATCTCTATTAGGGATGCACCGAAATGAAAATTCCTGGCCGAAACCGAAAACGAGGAAACCAAGGCCGAAAACCGAAACACCGAAAGAAATTATGCCAATTATTAGTACCATTGCATTTATGGCTTTGACTGTGTACTAACTTTACTAAAATCAAGGCATTGCAATTGCATAAATTAATATTAAAGTTTCAAAGAATAAATCAATTACAAATTATGCAAATATTTATTTAGCACATTGAAACGTGTGCTGACAGACTCTAAGAGTGTACTTTTCATTGTTTTCATTCCGTGGTCCGACTCAACCATTTTGCTTAGGAGACGCTTTAGTGCTGCGATTAAAGGAATAACGTTCGCTACAGATGCATCAGAGGAGCTTGAGAGGTTTCTGTTTGCGTCATCACAACATTTCGGCCGTATTGTTTCGATGATAAAAGTCTTTCGGACTTTTGGCCCATTTTCGGCCGAAAATTTTCGGTGGCCGAATATTCGGTGCATCCCTAATCTCCATGTTGAAGTTAGAGATCATGTTACACCATCTAGTGAATTAAGACGCCGTATCGATGCTTGTGAGGCAGTGACAACAGATATAATTAGGGTGCGTTCACACTTGTCATGTTTGGTTCGATTAAAACGAACCCTGGTGCGATTGCTCGGTTAGTGCGGTTCATTTGAACATATGTGAACGCTGCCATCCGAACCCTGGTGCGCACCAAACAAGCGGACCGAGACCGCTGAAAAGATGGGTCTCGGTGCGCTTCCAAACGAACTCTGGTGCGGTTCGAATGATATATGAACGCAACATGGACCAAAGACATGTAAACGAATCAAAAACAGGAAGACGAGACCCTAAAAAGGAGAGAATCCTCACGCATGTCGGTTTTTCTTGTCATAGTCGCAAGTTTGCTCATCACAGGCATCAGACGCGAGTCTCCACGCAGCAGATCGTTTGTGTGTGTGACGGATGGATTCCCGCCGCTGTTTTGACTACTTTACACATTTTATAAGCTCTTCACAAATTCCCAGCTGGCCAAAATACCATCACATGCAGGCGACACACACACAACGAGCGCATTTACCTCAAAAATTGCCAATCTGAATGCTAATCGGACCAGGACTAAATGTTTGTTTTTCTTCTTTGGTCCGGACCAAATTAACCAAACGAACCGAACTACAAGTGTGAACGCACCCTTAAAAGTTGCTTATGAAAGAATATCAGGCATTGACGAATTTGATGCAGTTCAAGTAAAACATCGCTTAAAAGAACTTCTTGAATCTAGTTATGCTCATTCTATCTATGGCTCCACTGTTTACCGAATGAGTCAAGTCTTCTGCCCAGTTAAGCCATCGTACTGCATCCTCATGTGTCGCTTCAAAACAGGCTGAAGCAGCCGCAGAACTGGCAGCAAGGGAAGTGGAGAATAAAATTCTAATGGAGGAAACTAAACAGAATGTCTTTTAATTCTTGAATTTTTTCCAACAAGAGAGAGACTTGAATGCTCAAAAGCGTGAACTAGAGAAATTACAGGCCGAAAAGGATTTAAAGGTAGCACAGGCAAGGTTTGAGGCCTACAATCATATGGCAGCTCAAGAAGTTAATAATCCTTCAACAAATTGTATTATTGGAGAACAGTATTGTTTGCCTCTAAGCACTTCTATCCAACCTGCTAATGAAACATCTCCATTTCAAAACGAACTGCTTTCTCTTGTGCAAGCTCTGCAAGACGGTATAAATTTGAACAGACTGCCAGCTCCAGAGCCCTTTGTGTTTAATGGTGATCCCATTCACTATGTTGAGTGGAAGGCTTCCTTTATGTCATTGATTGATAAAGAGAGTGTATCTGCTGCTGATAAACTCTATTATCTGAAAAGGTATGTTGATGGATCGGCACGTAAGACCTTGGATGGAACGTTCTTCAGGAGTGATGTTGATGCTTATAAGGATGCCTGGAGCAAATTAGATCAAAGGTATGGTCAACCATTTGTAATACAACGTGCCTTTCGACAGAAACTTTCAAACTGGCCAAAAATTAATTCAAAGGATGCTGTGGGACAGATTTTCTTAATGCCTGTCAAGATGCCATGCCTCATGTTGCAAGTCTACAAATTTTAAACGATTGTGAGGAAAACCAAAGGTTGGTTCAAAAACTACCTGGGTGGGCTGCTTCACGTTGGAATCGACAAGTGACACAAACCTTGAGAGACAACAGGGATTTTCCTGCTTTTAAGGCCTTTGCAGCATTTGTTTCATTAGAGGCAGAGATTGGTTGTAATCCAGTCACATCGTCCTATGCTCTTAGCTTAGCATCTGCTGATAAACACAATTTTAGAGAAGCAAGAAGTAAAGTCACTGTCCTCAATACTCAGACCGTCTTGGGGTCTGAAAGGCCAAAGACCGCAGAGAAAAATGTAAAGCCTCCCTGTGTATTTTGTCAGGATCCTAAGCATCAGCTCCATGATTGTTCCAAACTGATGATCAACACATCAGCAGAACGAAGGGTATTTATAAAGGAAAATAATCTCTGTTATGGATGTTTGAAAACTGGCCATCGTGCAAGAGACTGTCGCTATCGTCTTTCCTGTAATACATGTAAAGGGAAACATCCTACTTGCCTTCATGATGATAACTTTATCAAGAGAGAAGGGCCAGTCTCTGTAACAGCATCTGCTCCAACATCAGAAGATGAGTCAACCGCTTTTGTATCCTTGAGCGTGGCTGGAAGGGGATCATCTTATACATCAATGGTTGTACCAGTGTGGGTATCATCAAGCAAAGATGTGAGTACAGAAAAATTAGTTTATGCCTTACTTGATTCACAAAGTGATACAACCTTTATCGACCAAGAAGTGAGCAATGTCTTGCAGGCAGATAAATCTCCTGTTAAGTTAAAATTGACAACCATGACTGGAAAGGACACCATAGTGAAGAGTGAAAGGATTTCAGGACTTTGTGTAAGAGGTTATAGTTCTGCCACTTATATTGATCTCCCTCCTGTCTATACTAAAGACTGCATTCCAGTTAACCATGCACATATACCTACATGTGAAACAGCTAAACGTTGGAACCATCTTTCTGCTATGGCTGATGAGATACCCTCTTTGAAGGACTGTGAGGCTGGGCTTTTGATTGGCTACAATTGTGCTAGAGCACTGGGACCAAGACAAGTGATTGTAAGAGAGTATGATGAACCTTATGCGGATAAAACTGATCTAGGCTGGAGCATTGTTGGACCTTCATTACCCAAGCCTGATTCCTCTGATGTTACTAGTCTCTGTCACAGACTTTCTGCCAAAGAAATTCCTCCATTGACTCCCGCTGATGCTATTCGTGTTTTAGAATCTGATTTTAGGGATGTTGATGATGATAAAACTTTATCCCAAGATGACATCAGATTTTTGAATAAGTTAAGTAATGGTATAAGGAAAAATAGCTTTGGACATTTTGAAATGCCTTTGCCCTTTAAAGAAAGACCTTGTTTGCCAGATAACAGACAGCTGGCCCTTGTACGACTTAACCATCTAAAGAGAAAATTGATAAAGGATCAAAGATACAAGGAGCATTATGTGGAATTTATGGAGGATGTCATTAAAAGAGGAGAGGCAAAGGAAGTAAAAGATGTTGGGAGTGAAGGTAACAAATGGTATGTTCCTCATCATGGTGTTTACCACCCCAAGAAACCAAGCAAATTGAGAGTGGCTTTTGACTGTTCTGCGAGGTATGATGGAATCAGTTTAAATGATCATCTCCTTCAAGGACCTGACTTTTTAAACAGTTTGACTGGTGTTCTTCTTAGATTTCGCCAGCACCCTGTTGCTTTAATATGTGATGTTGAGAAAATGTTTCATCAGTTCCATGTGTGTGAAGCAGACTTTTTTGCGTTTTTTTGTGGTGGAGAAATGGAGACTTGAAAGAACAACCTAAAGAGTACAGAATGACTGTTCATCTCTTCGGAGCGTCTTCATCTCCAGGATGTGTGAATTACGGATTAAAGCATCTGGCTGAAGGTAACAAACAACAGTACCCTTTGGGCTTTCAGTTTGTAATGAATGATGTCTACGTAGATGTTGGGTGTTACAAGTGTACAAACGACAGAGGATGTAATTCAGCTACCTCAAGAAGCCAGAGAACTCTGTGCCATTGGTGGCCTTAGACTTCACAAATTTGTGTCCAATGATAAAGCTGTCCTGGAAAGTATTCCTCCCTCTGAACAAGTAATTAATGTAAAAGAACTTGATCTCTCATTTAATGACTACTTGACAGAGCGAACATTGGGGATTCAGTGGAACATGGAACTTAATTGTTTTAAGTTTGATATGTCTCCAGGAACAGCCAGCAACTCGATGTGGAATCTTATCTACAATTGCATAGTTGTATGACCCATGTCTTGACATTGATGGTGGGTTCAAGGTGGGAGGACGACTAAGCAATTCTTCTCTCTGTAGTCGACTCAAACATCCTGCAATTATTCCTAAAGACCATCATATTACAAAGTTGATCATAGCTGACTGCCACGAAAGAGTTGAGCATCAAGGTAAAGAGTACCTCTCAAATATTGCTGTCAGACAGCGTTGGCACACCCCTAAGAGAAATCTTTTAATCGGAGGTATAGTGATCATTAAGGACAATGATCTACCTAGGCATAAATGGTCATTAGGTAGGATTGTAGAAACAACCATAGATTTAGATGGACTTGTGAGGAAAGTTAGGGTTCGTCTTGGTGATAAAAATCTTGGAAAGAAGGGACAATGTCTTGGTAGGTCTTCTGTTCTTGAACGTCCAGTTCAGAAGTTGGTTTTATTGTTGGAGGGTTGTTAAATGTGTTTCTTTTTTGTTTGTGTTTTTTGTTTTGTTTTTAAACTGTATTTTGTATTTGTATTTTGAAATTTCACTAATTTTGAAATCATTCGTTTATTATAACTTATGATTTGGTGGGAGTGTAACGGACGGCTAACTTACAAAGGAGAGTTTTCTAGCCTTCATCGATCCATTTGTATTAAGCTGCCTTAAAGGACTTTTATTTTGAAAAGCGACTTGACGCGCAACATTTGGACTGTATAAAGTGCGGCCCATTTCCGCCAGGTGTATGTGTGTGTGCACGCTGATTGAAGGACGCAGCTTGCAATCCGTGATGTTTTTTCTCTCCTATTGTATTTTTGCGCATCCCACTAGAGGGTTATAAGGTAAACGAGTTATTTTCTATTATTGTGTAACTGTATTGTTTTATTGTGATGTTGTTTTTGTGTAAGAGTTATAGTGTTTGTTTTTTTTGTTTATTTGCTGTAGCTCTTACGGTGTCTACATGAGTGTTACGAATAAACCGCTAATGGAAACATCAGTTTAAGGAGTATCTGACCATCATTCCAGTGGGGTAGCAACAAGCAATAACAACAGCGAAAAATGGCAGATGGAGCAATAATAACTGACATGATCCATGATAACATGATATTTTTAGTGATATTTGTAAATTGTCTTTCTAAATGTTTCGTGGTGTTTAAATGTGGTTAAAGTTACCATCGTTTATTACTGTATTCACGGAGACGAGCCGTCGCTATTTTCATTTTTAAACACTTGCAGTCTGTATAATGCATAAACACAACTTCATTCTTTATAAATCTCTCCAACAGTGTAGCATTAGCCCGTTAGCCACGGAGCATAGCCACAAACTCATTCAGAAATAAATGCAAACATCCAAAATAAATACTATACTCACAGGAATCGATGTATGCATGATGAACACTTTGTAAAGATCCATTTTGAGGGTTATATTAGGTGTGCGTGTTTGCTTGTTTAAGGCAGTTGAGAGCTCGCGGGGCGGAAAGCGTGAGATTTAAAGGGGCTGCGCGCTGAATCGTTGCATATGTAATAATGGCTCATAATAGGCAGTTAAAAAAAATGTATAAAAAAAATCTTTGGGGTATTTTGAGCTGAAACTTCACAGACACGTTCAGGGGACACCTTAGACTTATACTACATCTTTTGAAAAGGGAATCTAGGGCACCTTTAAGGCTTTTTAAGACCTTTTTAAGACCTGAAGAAATAAAAATGGTCCCACTTTATATTAAAGGATTAGTCCACTTTCAAATAAAGTTTTCCTGATAATTTACCCACCACTATGTCATCCAAGATGTCCATGTCCTTCTTTCTTCAGTCGAAAAGAAATTAAGGTTTTTGATGAAAACATTCCAGGATTATTCTCCTTATAGTGGACTTCAATAGCCTCCAAACGGTTGAAGGTCAAAATTACAGTTTCAGTGCAGCTTCAAAGGGCTTTAAACGATACCAGACGAGGAATAAGGGTCTTATCTAGCGAAACGACCGGTCATTTTCGAAAAACAAAAAACTAAAAAAATACAACTGCATTGCTTTATAAACACAGATCGCCTTGCTCGTGCTTCCGCTTTCCATATTTTTCAAAAAGCTAATGCTGTATGTCCTACGCCTTCCCTATTCTACTTACGGAAAAAAACGGATTGGCGCCGCGTTCGCTCCGTAAGCCTTGTCATTCACTTGTACGAGTAAAACAGCTTTTTTATATGGTGTAAATATAAATTTAAAATTTATGAAGCACTATCCTTTCAGAATATTGCAGCTTTTACATATTTAAATCTGCATATTTACATATTTAAATGTTAATCAGGTCCTTGTCCGGCTGGGCAAGTAAAATTCTCTTTCACTTGAACCCTTCAAAAAAATCCACTTATCCTGGACTAATTGAAAAGTGTTAGTGTCGAGCCCTGACATGTTAAACCAGCGCTAAATCCTGGGCCCTCATTTATCAATGGTGCGTACGGACAGATTTGTGCGTAGTGAGTGCGTAAGAACAGTTTTACGCAAAGTGTGGGATTCACCAACTTGTACTTATACGTAGAAATGTGTATAAATATAAGCACACCTCTGAGCATGATTACGCAGATAATCTAGTGGTAGAATAGTGACACTACACACAAAAATAATTTAAGAGTGTCACAGTATGCATTAAGCAATCCACATGTCCTGTGTTTCCTTTAATTATAAAACACTCTATTTATCAATTGTCTAGTTTTACACACAATGGGTCTCATTCATGAAACACGAGCAGAACGAATTTGTGTGTAAATCGTGTGTAAAGTGGTTCTGGCGTAAATTTTCGGATTCATTAAAATGTTCGTATTTTCCAAATGTTAGTTGGTATTAAAGAAATCTACACCTGCTCCCAGCCACGCGTAAATAGTGCGTTTAACATCCGAACGTTTTGCTCATTAATAAGGCTGCATTTTAATTCACCTTAATAAAGGTACATACACAGCATTTTGAAAAAATATTATATATATTAATTACATACATTTTTTCTTTTTACTTTTCTTGTGAGAGCCAGTAATAAGCTGCGTTCTCGTCACCTATTTACCGCTATCTTGAAATGACAACACGTGACGTTATATTCGGAGCTGTTCACGTCCTTTTGGTCCTTGGACTGGGAATTATGCGTTTCCATGGCACCACTATCAACGCCTAATAAATCAATCTACAGCGGTCAGGTGGTAGAATCTCGTAACTGCAGGAATTACGAGGCCGCGTGAACGCACCTATATATAGCATCTGCAAACGGAGCACTTTAATCAAATAATTAGTTGATTTCAATAGGGCTGGGCAAACTAATGGCCCCTTAATTGTTATGAAAATTGTTTCCTATAAAATGGCCAAAATCCTTCGTTTGGTGTCATAATATGATGCCCATATATAGTTGTCAGTCGGATTTAATGGGCGGGATTTATGGTAATTGAGAATGAGCGTGCACGCGCGTCCCATTTACGACTGATTGGAATTCATTAACACACACACAAATTTCACTATCACTTCTGACGTTTACGAAGTATTTGTGAATCAGGAGAAGAGTTTTCGGGAAGGTCTCTTTACGCGCAAATCACTCACATATTTACTCGTATATTTACGAATGTTTCATGAATGAGACCCATTGTGTAATTGGTGTCAAACCCTACACTATAAAAAAAATAAAAAAATTATGGTGAAGTAAATACTACAGAAAAACAAAAACAAATGTAAGTTATTTAGTAGTACTCAATTTAAGCTTGTAGAAATTAAAGCGTAAATATCAACATTATAAAATTAAGTAAAACTACTCAACTTTTCTGATACTGGTGTTCCCATGCACTGGGCCTTGAATAATTAATGAGGTAGCTTTTGCTTTTGTGGTTAGGTTTAGTAACTTACCATTTTGTGACATTTGGAGTTCATTTTCTACTGAAAAAGCCACAATCACACTCAAAAATGTTCCATCGAATGTTACTGTCATTGTGTTGTGTACCAAGTATTTAGGTCTCTGTTTTCAAGAGTAGCATTACTTCTAATATGTAGATATGGTGTCTACACAATATCTATTGTATTACTTGCTTAGATGTTTCCAAGTAAAGCATACACAGTAATAGCTTGGTTTCATTCAGTGTTATATTGTTTGTGTAAAATGTATTGCAAAAGAATTTTCAACTAAATAGAAATTACTCAACTTTTTACTGGTCAAGTTAAAATTACTTATAATTTTACTTATCTTAGCTAAGTAGAGTAACTTAAATCCATATTTGAAATTTACTTAAATAGTCTCTTTTGCAAGTTTTTGCACACATAAAAATTAAGTAAACTTTATCTTTATTTTATTTTATCTTGCGTTATTGGAAGACTTTGCAAACAATGTGCTCCACAGAGAGCGCATTTTTCAAGATCATGCTGATCTGCTTGGCAAGAGCTCTCTTTGCCATTATTGCGGTGAGGAAAAAACACAATCACGTGATTTATAAAGGGAAGTGTTGTTACCATATATAGTTCATTGGAGGCGTTTCCGAATGCTAATGACCGTGAACGTGAACGAGCATGGTACTTACGCACATGTGGGATTTATCAACAATGATTGCTTACTCATGTGCGTAAGAACTGCGTGCGCACGTTTGATAAATGCGGATTTTCTTGTACTTAGGCGCATTCTAAATTTCATTCGTTGGAAAAAATATAGAACCTTTTCTACGCACTGTTGATAAATGAGGGCCCAGATTTATAATCGAGACGTTGTCTGACAAAATCACAATACACATAAGATAAAGACAGTTGCTGTGATTTTGGCTAACGTTATATGTACACGTAAAATGATCACTCAGGTTAGAAGCAATAGTAGGTATAGCCTATTATATTAAGACCTAATACACGGATCTAACAACGATACACATCAGATGCTTTTCCCCAGCTGTTTTCCAAATGTTCACGCAAGACATAACCGACTATGTTTGCGTGAATACTCGTCAGGGAAGATAATTTGAAATACTGTAATTCTGTGTGTATCTGACCATTCAAGTGCTTTCTGAGAAGAGTCTTTTTGCATGTACTTCAAGTGTGTGTCAGTGTGAGTAACGCATAGTGATCTTTTTTTGTGGCTTATTTCCTTTTTAACTCTTTCAACATCAAGCATGTCCTGGACATTATTTTCTTATTCATGCATGATCTTTTCATAAAAAATAAAACATCCGACAAGTGATTTGGCTTCCGAAGGACATACGCAACTTACTATAAAAATTTGAGTTCTTCATTTAGTCTACAATAAAACAGTGCATCAATATGTACGATAGGCCTTTTTCATTTTTATAAAAATCGACTCTTGTTTTTATGCATTGATGCATTCACAGCATTGCGATGCGTCGTAAAAACAAATATATTCCACAGCTGTACTTTCTTTTATTAGGTGTTGTATTTTTTTTTTTTTATGCTTGAGTGTTCTGGCCCAAATATCTGGTAAACAGTCTCATTTTGGTCTCACTATGTCCCTCTCCTGCACAGATGCCAACAGATCCCAAAACACTGATCTGACAAAACCTGTCGAAGTGTCTGTTGCCGTCTGTCGGCATCTGTCGGTGTGGTGAGAATTGGCCTTTACAGTACATCACTTCTCAGACATTTCACAACCCGATAAACATCGGTTGAACATGTTCAATAAGCGAAAACAAGCTCTGACCAACACCAACAAGGACTGTTGTGTAACACACTCCGACAGTGTCTGTGTCTGTTGCTGTTGGTTGGCATCTGTCAGTGCAGTGTGGATTGGCCTTTACAGTAACAACAGTTCATATGTATTTGTGCACATATGTTTGTTTGAGTGTGTCTATTGTCTATGTGTCTTGATGTTTTAGAATTTAACCCCTTTGTTTTTTTTTTCTTTTTCTGTATCATTGCTCATTTGTAGATAGTACATCCCTAAAAAAATTCTGTATTTATGAAAATAGTGCTAAAGCCCTATTGTTTTTTTGTTTTTTTACTATTATTTTACTTTTACTATTATTAGGTTCAAGCGTAGTGCTGAAACCCTATTGTTCTGTTAGTATTTTTAGTGTATGGATAATTATTATTATAATTATTAGGGGTTTGAGTGTGTAGTGCACCATGTTTTAAACTGCATAAATACAGACAGCACATTCTCATATAACCTAACAGCAGCTCAGAAGCACCAACAGCCAATAATTATTCGCTTTATTTACTTTTAACATGCTGTCTTGAAGTAAAATGACAGTTTGTTCTGTGTATTATTTCTGCATTCCAACATTATACTGCATTATAATTTCTACAAAAATATTACGACTTAAAGAAGTTACTTGGTTTTAGTTTGTTTTACAAAATATTTAATATTAGAGTTAAAATAGTTTACACAAACACACCAATAGTTTAAAAGAATAGAAGGCTACACATATTATTAGAAGGCTACACTATTAAATTTCCCTGTCACAAAAATCAAAATTTTGAAAATTTATCTAAATGCACACACACTATATTGCCAAAAGTTTTGGGACGCCTGCCTTTTACGTGCATATGAACTTAAATGACATTCAATTCTTAATGGGAAGGGGCCATCCCCAAACTGTTCCAACAAAGTTGGGAGTAGGGCTGGGTAAAAAAAAAAAATATATATATAGATTTCTCGATTTTAATTGATTCTCATTTTTACGAACCGATATTGATTCTTAAATCCCAAGAATCAATTAGTCTAGTCTGTTTTCAGTTGATGAATGAACAGAACATGTAGTGCGCCATCCAATAAATCACAGTAATCTTTGTGCTTTGTTACTTTTGATATGAAGCAAAGTCTCAGATTTCAAATTACGTCCATCTTATTATGAGATTAAAAAAATAAATACCGTTTTGCCGCTGTTTAATGTGATGTGACAGATCGCTATAGAGCCTCAGTTAAAGAGAAGCGGCAGCACAGAGCACATATGAACATCCTCTCCTCCGCTTTAATACCAGTTACAGTGCGAAATAAACACGACTAAACATCTGAAGTTATGTTAAAATATACAGTACAATTTACGGAAATGCGTATCATGTCTCGTGTAATAGCTTAATCAGTGTTTCAACCTCGGAAAGACGTCAATAAAACAGCTTGTAAACAATGCCACGTAACGTCACATTTACCTCAGAAAAACCATATTCAGTGACCATAAACAATATTTAATGCACGTTTGAATAAATCAGTTATGACAGCCGCGATTTAAATGTTTATATTTAAAAAAAACGAATTGGAGTAGAAATATGATTATGTAATTCTAAACTTTATTTATAATAAAAAACATCATTGAGTGTAATTTAAGTGTTTGTATATAAATAAGTTAATTTAACCTTCAATATTATTATAGTAGTACCAACTGACTCCCATGTGTAGTTTATAATATTAGTTGAGAGATTTTTTTTCCTCTAGAAAATTTGCCATGTACGGTATCTGAAATACTACATCCAAAATAATTGATATCGAATCGAAATCATAAATCGAAAGCATGTGAATAGCAATCGAATTGAAAAAAATTGTCACTACCCAGCCCTAGTTGGGAGCATGACATTGTCCAAAATGTCTTGGTATGCTGAAGCATTAAGAGTTCCTTTCACTGGAACTAAGGGGCCAAGCCCAACCCCTGAAAAACAACCCCACACTATAATCCCCCCTCCACCAAACTTTACACCTGGCACAATGCAGTCAGGCAAGTACCGTTCTCCTGGCAACCGCCAAACCCAGACTCCTCCATCGGATTGCCAGACAGAGAAGAGTGATTCATCACTCCAGAGAGTGATGCTTTATTGGACCTATTGCACACGTGGCAACCTATCACGGTATCACGCTTGAATTCACTGAGGTCCTGAGAGCGACCCATTCTTTCACAAATGTTTGTAGAAGCAGTCTGCATGCCTAGGTGCTTGATTTTATACACCTGTGGCCATGAAAGTGATTGGAACACCTGAATTCAATGATTTGGAGGGGTGTCCCAATACTTTTGGCAATATAGTGTATTGAGACAGAGCGACACGCGTCAATCTGAAAACCACGCCCAACGGGGGGGAAAACAATCCAACAGTCCCCATTGACTTTATATAGCGTGAGGCTGCCTCATCATAATTTCTGGCTAATAACAAAAAATAGAACAATGTCTAAAAGCTGCTACGTGACAGTGTACAGCAAACAAGCTAAAAAAAAACCAGAGCTAAGTTATGTTTTTATAAGCTGTCGACCCCAAAAAACTAATGTTTAAGGACACAAAAGTGGATACAGGCAGTGAGACAGAGCGCACTATGGTCATATTACTATAAGAACTACATTGGAGGGGAACGTAATCGGCGACAGGTGAAATAATTCTTTGACATGGTTAAAAATAATGAATGGTTTGTTTTTGTTTGTTTGTTTAGCATATGTTGTCGGCGATTACGTTCCCCTCCAGTGTATTTCTTATAGTAATATGACCCGTTGCGATCTGTCTCACTGCCTGTATCCACTTTTGTGTCCTTAAACATTCGTTTTTTGGGGTCGACAGCTTTTAAAAACGTATTTCTGGGTTTTTTATCTTAGCTGTACACCTTGTCACAGCAGCTTTTAGGCATTGTTCTGTTTTTCGTAATAAGTCAGAAATGACAAGGAGGCAGCCTCACGCAATACAAAGTCAATGGAGACGGTTGGATTGTTTTCCCCCCCGGTGGGTGTGGTTTTCAGATTATACTAAATGTGCTCTGTCTCTATAAAATGATCACAAGCCTTATGATGTCTTGTTTAATCTAACTGTAAAAGGGAGTGATTTCTTTTGAAAGTCAGTTGCCCTTTTTGACACCTGTGTTGCTCAAACTTGTTTCAAACCCTAAATTTCAGTAAATATGGACTTTTCTGTAAAAACCACATCATAAGGTACATTTGAATTTGATTTCTAATCCACATGGACCACTGATGCTGGGACCCCGATGATAGTTGCTTGCGGCTATATTAATTATTATTAGTCTGCCTTAAAATGGAACATGACCAAACCATAAGGCATAGTGACGTGAAACTTGGTCAGATGGTAGTATTTGGTAAGACTGCTCACTACTCAAATGCTTGCCTTGATCAGCCAAATAGTGGTGCTACAGTGATCTTTATTATTATTAGTCTGCCTTAAAATGGAACATGACCAAACCATATGGCATAGTGAGGTGAAAATTGGTCAGATGGTAGTACTTGGTCAGACTGCTCATGATGGAGTATTTTATCCATCCTATGGAAAACAATTGTAGAATTTGTTTGCTTACTATAAAAGCTAGAAGTGTTGTGATGCCTCTTGGCCTATTTGACTGTAAGGGTCAAACAAGTTTACTTGGCCACTGAGCATATTTTGTTGGTAATTTTCCACCAGACAACAGGTGGCTGTGAAATGAACAAGACCATTATTAAAGGGTGTCACGTGAAGGCTTCTTGCCTCCTGGGAGTATTGACTGTTTTGATACAATGTTTAATTTGGCCAATGGGAAAAGGGTTGACCATCAATTGGCAGAAGGCCATGAGAGATTAGGGTAAAAGATGTACAGTAGTTGGCAGTCGGCCACCCTTACTAAGAAAATTGTCCCTTACATAAGCAACACCTGAAGTTTTAATTGGTGAAATGACTATGGCAGAAAGGTCGGGGAGTACATGGGAAGGAGGTGTGGGAGAAGAGCTCCCGTAAATGATATCATGGAAAATAACTGTTAGGGTGAATATTACCAGCCAATGATATTACTTTGGTGTATTTTAAGAGATAAGAAAAATTTATAAAACTGTGCCCCGGCTAAGGAGCCTCAGATGCGGAGCTGGCATCTCACGTTGTTCCTTGACAATAAAGTTAAATACTCCTGAGACCTGGAACTTCGACTCTGCGAGTTTTTCTTCGAGACCAGATCTGAAGGGACAAAGAAACATCAAATCTGCCACAACATAATTGGCGAGCCAGCCAGGAGCCAGGAAGAGGTCGGGGTGGAACTGCTGTGGGTGTGCTGGCATTAGGCTTCACAAAACAAAGGCGCTATACAAATAAGGTAAGCAATTTTGCTTATATTTGTTTTGTGTGGCCCCTTGTGAGCTAATGCCTGCGTGGTGACTGCCTAAGATTTCACCAAAACGAACCAAATTTAAATTGAAATTAATAAAATTTTAATTGAAACTAACCAAATTTAAATTGAAATGAATAAAATTTAAATTGAAATGAATAAAATTTAAATTGAAATGAATAAAATTTAAAATAATTGAATTGATTAAAATGAAAAGAGAAGTAACTTCCAGGTCCCAGGGGTAGCGCATGCGTGTNTTTGTGTGGCCCCTTGTGAGCTAATGCCTGCGTGGTGACTGCCTAAGATTTCACCAAAACGAACCAAATTTAAATTGAAATGAATAAAATTTAAATTGAAATGAATAAAATTTAAAATAATTGAATTGATTAAAATGAAAAGAGAAGTAACTTCCAGGTCCCAGGGGTAGCGCATGCGTGTATATAAGTGTTGTTTGTCTAAGTGTTTAACGCATGAGGTGCGTTCGTCTAAATACGCATGAAGTGCGTTAGTCTAAGTGTTCAACGCATGAGGTGCGTTCGTCTAAATACGCATGAAGTGCGTTCGTCTAAGTGTTCAACGTATGAGGTGCATTCGTCTAAATACGCATGAAGTGCGTTCGTCTAAATGTTTAACGCATTAGGTGCGTTCGTCTAAGTACGCATGAAGTGCGTTCCTCTAAATACGCATGAAGTGCGTTCGTCTAAATACGCATGAGGTGCGTTTTTTTGTCTGCCTGAGTGGGGCACATAAATGTTATATGTCTGTATGTGAAATACGTCTGTCTGTATGGGTGAAAAGCACTGAAGTGTGTGATCACGCTTGTCCGTGTGATAACCAGAGCAGACGGGAGAACCCGGCGTTGAGCGGGGGCTCCGAGCTGGCTGCCAGATAGACAAGAACTGTTAGTTTTAAAATAGGGAAAGCTTAGAGAAGGGAGGGTGACTCTAGAAAACATGATGTATAATATTGTATATAGTGCAGTATTAGTTTGAAGAAATAACATGCAGATGAAATATAATTGCTGAAAGCATTGCTTGTGTTGCTTTAAATTTAATCAGGCTGTGTTAAGTTGCTTTGTGTACATAAAAGCATATGGTAAGTGGTGTTCAGAAGCATATGTGAATATTCCTGCAGGTTTTGTGAAATGGAAAAACAAGATTGTTAATGGACACTAAAATTCTAAATTCTAAATGCGATAAAAAAATGTAAAAGAATTGTATAAGAATTGATGAAAGAACTAAACATTCCCAGAAATTGTTTTTTCATTAATTTGGACACTTTCCAGACTGCTGTGATCCAGACAGGGATACACAGCCCTTGATAAGTCAAAACAATAACGGAAAAGTTAACAGAGAAAACTGTTTTTCCATTTTAGCAAAAATTGGTGTATAATACATTTTTTATTGCTTGGTGTAAAGTTGGCAAAAGTGTATGAGAGTGTTTAAAAATATATGTAATTATTCTGGTTGGTTTTGTGAAATGGAAAACCAAGTTTTTAATGGATACTGAAATAACATAATAAAGGGAATGTAAAATATTATTAAAGAACTGTTGAAAAAACTACGAACATTCCCAGAAATGGACTCTGTTGTTTTTTTGGAAACTTTCTGTAAGCGCTGTGATCCAGATAGGGAAACACAGCCCTTAAAGTCAAAACAAGTAAGGAAAAGTTCATAGAGAAAACTCTGTTTCTCCATTTTTTGCAAAAACTGGTGTATAGTAATTTTCAATGTGTGCTGCGTGAGTGAAAACCCGGGTGTGTGATTGTTTTAAGAGTGTGTGATTGAGCCTGCATTGTAAAAACTAGAGAGTGAAGATAAGGGAGGGGCTGCCTCTGACATTGAGAGGAGGAAACTAGAAGAAGCTAAGGGCGGGGCTGCCTCTGACAGAGGGAGGAGAAAACTAGAGAGTGAAGATAAAGGCGGAGCTGCCTCTGTTAGAGAGAGGAGGAAACTAGAGAGAGCAGTAAGGGTGGGGCTGTGAGAGGAGAGAAGTGTGTGTGCGTAGAGGGAGGAAGACAGAGAGAGAAAGTTCACCCTTTCTGGTTGTGGATATTTTATAAACCAGAAAGTGGGGAACAAATTCCAACATAGACTTTAAACAAAATCTTGATTATTGAACAACATTATTCCCACCAGTGGACCTGAGATAGAGGAACTGCCTGTTTAAAATACCTAAAAGACTAATCAAATATCTAAATATTGTCTCATCATCGTGGTGATAACTAGTTAAGAATAGACGCAAGCTGGGATTAGAGAGGCATATAGCCTACTAAA
This sequence comes from Anabarilius grahami, assembly GCA_003731715.1. NCBI lineage: Eukaryota > Metazoa > Chordata > Actinopteri > Cypriniformes > Xenocyprididae > Anabarilius > Anabarilius grahami. The sequence goes on from RJVU01049603.1 coordinate 84,865, forward strand.
AAAAGTGTGAAACATGTAGTCATAATTTAGAATATAATAGCATCAACACCTAGAGATGCCAAGGTCTAGACATCACTTACACATATACTATAGGATAGCCTCCAGAAAATAGGGAAAAAGGACAAAAAGCTTAAATGCATAGGGCAAGCAGAGGAAACGTGGTTATGTGCAGAGAAACTGATTCTAAAAATTAAAAATCTCATTAAAATTAGGGAAACAGGTCAAAGGGATATATAATGACTAAAAGGAAAAGGAAATGGAAAGATCGCCTCCCCATGAACTACCTTATGGCCCTTCGGAGAAAAAAAGATGTCTGAAATAACAGGAAGAGTAGAAGAAAGAGGTAGGCCTGTACGATATTGAAGAAAAAAAAAATGCAATATGCAATTCGATATTGATTTAAGGGTCAAAGATGAAAAAGGATTTTCAAGCATCAAAACAATAAGTATAATACAGCTTTGAATTGTTGTTTTAAATACATCAGAATGAGTCCTGTTTAATTCATAGTTAGAATATAATGCAAACCATAGAGGGTTAATTTGTTTGTTTTTTCTGAGAAAAAATTAATTATTAGTTTTTACCATGATTTACAGAAGACACACTAAATTGTCATTCAGTGTAGCAATCTTGTCAGGGATATTTAAAACAAAAAAATCTATTTATGCCATATTAAAGACCAATTACTTTTACCCTAAATGCTAATTACTTGTAATTTACATTTTAAACATTGCCACTATCCTAGGTTTTGCCCATTTATCAGCAAGAATGTTTTACTCATTTAAAATGCAATAAAATTTAGTATGCTCGATTATTCTTTTATGTATTTTGAAACATGCAGGTTAGAGTATGTTGTTTAAAATTTTACATAAATATAAGTGTTACACTGAATGACAATGAAACATTATTTCACCCACATTTTATTATTCCAAAACTTATTTGAAACCTTAAAAGTAGACATTTCACTTGCATTTAATGTGGTTTCTAAGTATATAAAATCACTTTTGTAAATTTCTATTGATGTGGACTAAACATCTTTGATCCTTAAAAGGCACAGTATGTAGTATTTTTGTCACTAGAAGCGTATGAGGTAACACAGCGCTGTTTATCATATTAAATGTATTTGAGTTGCTGCAGAGCGTTCACTTGTTGCACACTGCAGTAAGCTAGATCGATATTAGAATATCATTAAAAACTAAAATGACAACCTACTATGCTCATATGAATACTCAGCAAGACAGGTATTTAGACTTAGATTGTGGAGGGCCATGAAGGAGAACTGGAGTTGGCATTGCGCGCTGTCCAAGAGGCGGCTTTTCTGTGCATACTTTTCAGGGGGGTGCAGATGACACGAGTACCACAATGGGTTGTTTTCTGAGGTTTATTGGGTCTAATCACATACAATTAACAGTTGCGTGCCCAGTCTATTCCCTGCTATATGCATTTGCCTAAAACTTTGACCTTTTACAACTTTTTGAAGTAGCCTATTAAAATCATTCAGATATCACAAGCTGTATTGTATGGTAAAGAAGAAAGAGATATGCACATCAAGTTACAGGAAGAAGTTAGCAGATGCATATAGAACACATGAGGATGAAAGGGAAATAGAGGCATCAAGCCATGGGGGAGTCAAGAAAAGAGACACCAAGGCCGTACAAAGAAAACCTAAAGAAAAGAGAGACATCTAATTAAAGTCGGTCCGATATAGCGGAGTTAGAGTGACATTTACATTTACATTTACATTTATGCATTTGGCAGACGCTTTTATCCAAAGCGACTTACATTGCATTATACTATACATTTGTATCTGAGTATGTGCAATCCCTGGGATCGAACCCATGACCTTGGCATTGCTAGTGCCATGCTCTAACCACTGAGCTACAGGAAAGCTGAGTGAGACATAGGAAGGACTGATAAATGGATAAAAATGGAAGTAAGCCCTGAGAAAAGAGCTGGCAAAAATGGATTTCAGAGAAAGCTAAAGACAGACAATCAAAAGTTAAAATACAATGCAAGACCACCAAAGAGTTAAGTAAATAATTGTGAGCTAATGTATACTGGTTAGGAGACTTAGGGAAAAGATGTAGAGAAAACAATTATCAAATGAGTACATAAAAGAGTAATTCCATGAGCCCTGTATGACAAAAACTGAATTTCATTCAATTTACAATGTTTTGGATCTCTCCAAGTCAGGGGTTTTTGTTTTTCGGTTGGCCTGGTTGAGTTTTGGTGTGTTGAGTTTTGCCAATTTTGGCAGCGGTTTCTTGTCAGAGGTGGTATATTGAGCTGACGGAAAGGTTTGGTTTGCCAGGCCGTGTTGTTGGTCTGGTTGGATGTTTTGAACAGTGGTGAAAATTTTATCTTTCTTGCTGTCCAAAAGGCAAACAATGTCAGTCTTTTGTGTTTTAGACTTTTTTTTAGCCAACACTGATTTTTCACTTCGGATGATGGATTGACTGTGGACAGTTGGAGGTGTTTGGTGAGGGTAAATTTTTGATTTTGGAATGAGGACCTTGAGCTGCGAAAAATTTAGGAAAGGACCCAGAACTCGAAAAGAAGAGGCTAAATGACACAAAAGGGGCAGAAGATCCTATTAATTCCATAATATAACAATAGGCCCACAAGGAGCAGGAATGCAGGTTGAAAAAAGTTAAGTTTCGAATTCCAAATTCAATTCCACATGACACTTTTATATGTAGAGGATGCCACTTAAAATATTTAGGTACAATGATGAAACGAGCATTAAAAAAAGTAAATGGGAAGCCATTGACAAACCTCTCAAATTGTATTCAAAAACAGCTGAAGTACTAAGAGAAATGGAAAACAAGTACATATGTAGGATTGAAGAAAAGAGCTAAACTAGTTAGAATTAAAAGTAGGCCAATTGAACAATTACCAAGAAAACTCCAACAAAAATGGATAAGTAACCCTGAAAGAAAATAATATTGCATAAATTTTAGTTGACCGGTCCATAGGGAATTAAATTAATAAGCAGGCCTGCTAACAGGGATTGATCCGGAGGATTGCACAAACTGGTGGCCACCAAAAACATTGGAGTTTTCTCCTTAGTATAAGTGGTTTGTGCAGTTCCCTGAGGAATTCCAAATAACTGACAAAAAGGATTATAGAAATACTTGGAATAAAAGTTTTAAAAAAAATAGATGCGCTATATGTGGGTTTTACAACTGTATTAATGACACTGACATGTCATATGAAGACACCAGATATTTGTATCTTGTTATCCCTGGGAGACAGTTTGAAATTTTATCCATTGCAGAGATTAAGTAACTTTGGACATGTGTTGAATAAGCAAGATTGAGTGACCAAGCTAAACAGATATTTTTAACAGACATGTTACACAGATTTTACAATAATGAGACTCATTGGTATAACCCTAAAAGGTTTGAGAGAATAGGCATCAATAATGATGAGTGATAAAAATAATATGGTATAAATGTGACTGAAAATAAGGCTACTCAGAAGACTGAAATTCTGCTATTTTCTGCATTCTGCAAAGAAGAAAAATGCTTGCTTTTTTCTGCAAAAAAGAACTTGCTTTATTAAAGGTGGTACAGAGGATCTTTTCGTCTACTGATTTTTTTTAAATGAGCGCATGCGTAAGAACAACCCCCCTCCTTCAAAGCTCTTTTCGAGGGAATGGCTCCCAAAACTCATGCACGAGTATTGGAACACAAGTGTTTACCACCGGCATTCGCTGTGTTATTAAGCCAGGCACACATTTAATGACTAGCTAAAACATTTTAAGACTATGCTCAACATACAGCGATTGTTTCCCGCTCCTGAAGCAGATTTATATACTTTCACATGGAATTTGAACACCGACTGTAATCGCAGACTGAACGCAACTGGCTCTGACTGGACGCGTTTGAGCGCGATCAGTCATAAGTATCAATTTACATTCATAATCGGCCTTACAATCGTTAAGTGTGTGCGCGACTTAAAGCCGCGCACACACTTAGTGGATTCATTATGTCAGACTCACCGCAGGTAACTCAATCTGCAGTTGTTACTCCTGACTCCTGTCTCCTGACAAAAACATTGCATGCGGCGCCTGTGTAGTGTGGAAAGTTACTGGAGCGCCCAGCCACGCGTCTCTCACAAGGAACGTCATGGCAGTGATTGACAAGCCAGAGGGCCAATCCGCGCACTTCTCTCACAAGGAATGTAATGGCAGTGATTGACAAGCCAGAGGGCCAATCGTTTATGCGATGATCGCGTAAACGATTGGCTGATGTTTTTAAGGCCCTACCTCGTGCACAGATGATGTATATTAATAATATTCCTTTCAGTGCACCTAATAAATAGTCTTTTATCAGTTAGTAAAGACAGTTTCAAGTAATATTGCAAAAATGTATAAAACAAAACATCCTATTTAGCACCTTTAAAATGGCATGGGGAAACTGCTGTTATCAACCAGATGAGACTGTAGAATTTATAAAGGATAAATTTGATTAATGCAGTTCTCTGAGTGTTCAATCTCCAGATGACCCCAGATGACTTCTGGGACGGCTGCCTTGACATACTAACTGAAAGCAACTGGACTGTGCAACAAGCGAGATCACGAAACGCAAGGACATGGCTGCAGAGAGAAGAGGCATGGGTTGATGGGCCTTCACTCCCTCTGAAAGAGGAAGCTGAAAACTTCTGAGGGGCTGATTTGGACAAAGACAGAGTCAATGCGGTAATGACTGAGAAAATATGCTGTTATCATGCAAATGGTCTCCTCCACAGCTTGATCAAAAGTCAGACTGAGGAGAGGCAGAGAGACAACAGCATCCAGAGTCAAACCACTGTCACACCATGACACCAGACCCTTGAATGCCATCACAGACTGACAGAGCAAATGCATCGGATGTGGAGGGAAACACTCAAACAGCCGCCCGACCAGTTCGACTGAGCCCTGAACTGAGCAGAAGGACTTCATCCTTTCCTATGAAGGCACAGGTGATACATTTCCAATTATCACTACAGAGACCGCTTCAAATTTTATTAATTGGCCATATTAATTGTATTTTGATTATTCACTGGTCCAATAGCAGTTCTCTGCATTCTGTTAAGCTAACACTCTCTGTCTGCTTTCTTTCAATAGACATCAGTCCAGCCATAATCATTAAAAATCAGAAAGAAAGAAAAAAGGAGGGGAGGTTAGGTGTTTGCTTGACTCAACAATTAACTAAAATTTGGACTGGATTTAGCTTAGTGAGGGGATATTGAATTAAGGGCAAATGCATAATTAGATCATTGATGAAGTTGTCCAATGTAGAGAAACATTTTAGACTTGCCTTTTAAGACAGAGCTGATGAGCCTGTATGATATTGAGCTCTCTACCTGGGGAAAGGGGACATAATGTACTTGAAAAAATGTGGATGATAAAGCTATGGTACTAGTCACTCCATCTTTGTTCATAGTTCATTTATGATCTAGATCTAAAGTAGTAATTCCAAAATTACAAATTTATGATATCACAAAGGCTGTCATTACCAGGGATTGCATGATGTTAATACTGTATTGTTGGTCATCAATTCAAAATAATGGTGATATACAAAGTCTATTCAAAAAGCACTAAGCTTATGACAAACAGGAAAAAAGGCTCATGACAAAAGATTAATAGATGAATGTCAAATTAGCTTTGAGAAATTGATTCTTTCACACTGCAATACGTCCCAGACATGGCAGATCATTTGATTTATTAGATAATTGGAACATTTGGGGTTTATGACTGTGGTGTTTAACACAACTACATGGGAACTAATACTGATCAGCTGTATTATTGGAAACATTTAGACACTGTCAAATGGGGAATGCCACATGGCCTATGTTCAGTAGATCATGTCATTACAATTTTGTTACTAATTTAGAATTGGTGGTATTCGAAACTGGATATTTAGGATTGTAAATTGCATATAAAATTAAATAAATATTGATGAGTCAATTAGGAGGCATACTCTTAAACGATATAAGAGGACACATGATTACATCAGCAGCTCTTAGATGCGCATGGTTTTTAACCATTGCGCAAGGGGGGGGGGGGAGTGAAAATCAAAGTCACTGACAGATGATTTGATGATTTTTTTTTAAATAAATGATTGATATTGTTTTATTTTTTAGCCAAATGCAACATTTGTGTCCAAAAACAATGTCAGAAAAGGTGTGTACATGGATTTGAATGGTCAACCAAGGGGAATACCAAATTAATTTAAGGATGGAGATGAAGAAAAAATCTGAATGAGTATATATGTATAATTTATGAAAAAATATGAATTACATTTATTGTAATTAACAGAAGCTCATTAACCATGCTGTAGATGCATTGAGAACAGTTGGAGACCCATAAACAAATGGACATGGCAAATAAGACAAACATTAAATTGGTTATTCGCAGAAGAAAGGTGGTGTTTGTGAAGTATATGAAGCTAACTGTTGTACTTATGTTCCAAATAATACAGTTCCTGATGGATCATTCAACAAGGCAATGAAGAAACTGAATAATAAGAGAAGAAATCACTGAAAATGAAGGAGATAAGCATATTGGGAGCTAGTTTGATAAAATATTTGAATTACGGGGTAAATTATTTACTAAAGTTAGAATAATAATGGCAGTGGCTATTGCTATTTTTGTTTTGTTGTTCTGTTGTAATGTGCCTTTTCTCAGATCAATGATGACCAATGCAGCTGCCAAACAGATGATCAATGTATCTGTAAGATGAACTGGAGTCGATATCGGATGCACCAACACTAGAGTGTATACAATTGGTCCAGGGCTGGATGAACTGGATGAATCTCTGTAAGACCAACTAGATAAAGAGATGGAAGGGGTGCCTTTTTTTATTTTTATCACAAAGTTTGATAATGTTTTTGGTGAGAAAGGGAGTTAGCCACATCATCTCTTTTCTTTGGGGGAAAAACCCAGTAAGTAATGTAGAACTTGGGTAGAGTAGGCAGTTAGTAAGTGGGTGTTTTGTTGATTATTTTGGCTAAAACCCCCTTCCTGTTTTTATTTTAATTTTTATCTTTTATTATTATTATTATGTTTTTTCAAGTTATTATACTTATATTACACTACATGAATGAGAGGGGACGACTGAGGGTCTTAAGCAGGTCATTATCCGTGTTACGAGGTAATGCAACCAGATTTAAAGGGAAATTACAAGAATGTTTTCTTAAATTTTTTTTATTACTATATTCATTCATTTACTCATCATTACTTTGGAGTTGTAATGTGTACTTACTAACCTACTGAAAAGTCCAATGGAACTCAAAAGAAGAAAGGATCGACGAGCACATCAGTGCTTGGCAGCCTGGGCAGACTCTACTGGTGGTTTAAAAACCCGCTGTCAGCCCCAACACCAGACAGTGCCCTAGGCAGAACCAGGGTACCTCCGGCAACGGTGGAGCAGCTCCAGGCCACCGGAAGCGCCTGAGAGTTCCTCTGACACCATGGGAGCACCAGTGGACCAAAATTAATATCTTTAAATAATGTTATATTATCCATAATGAGTTTAATCACTGATATATTCTATATACGTGACAAGACATTCCATGCACATGCCTCAACACAAATTGTTGATTTTTTTTATTTTGTTGACCCCCTAGAGTGTTTAGTTAGAGAGGCAGAGCCTTTTACACTTCCCTAGTAAAAATTGTGGGCAGTGATGTTTAACTCTGACCTCTTCTGGAGTGCAGTCACATGAGGCAGCCATTTGGTAGTGAAAGGGAGGACCACTATTGGTCCTGAGATGGAAGATGAGAGGGCTTACTTGTGAGGTTGCACTCTGGGAAAAGGGAAATGGATGTGGGAATGAAGAGATTCCCAGAGGGGGGATATGATGGAGTATTTTATCCATCCTATGGAATACAATTGTAGAATTTGTTTGCTTACTATAAAAGCTAGAAGTGTTGTGATGCCTCTTGGTCTATTTGACTGTAAGGGTCAAAAAGTTTACTTGGCCACTGAGCATATTTTGTTGGTAATTTTCCACCATACAACAGGTGGCTGTGAAATGAACAAGACCATTATTAAAGGGTGTCACGTGAAGGCTTCTTGCCTCCTGGGAGTATTGACTGTTTTGATACAATGTTTCATTTGGCCAATAGGAAAAGGGTTAACCATCAATTGGCAGAAGGCCATGAGAGATTAGGGTAAAAGATGTAAGGCAAGGCAAGGCAAGGCAATTTTATTTGTATAGCACATTTCATACACAATGGTAATTCAAAGTGCTTTACATAAAGAAGAATAATAAAAATAGAACATAAGGAATAGAAATAACAGTAAAATCAGAATTTTGCTATCTGGATGGAAGAGCTAGGAAGTCCTAGGGAGTTTTTTGTTGTTGTTGTTGTCCGTCAGAGTGGATCTAAACGGATCTATCCATCAGAGCGGATCTGAATGGATGTTCTTACATTTCACACACACACACCGCTCTCACACAAACACAACATCCCCAAATCGCAGTTCTTCAACTCATTCCCTTACGACCTGTCTTATGACCACTCAACGTTAAGTTACATTCTATCCTCCTTCCCTACATGCCAATTCTATAATGTACAGTAGTTGGCAGTCGGCCACCCGTACTAAGAAAATGGTCCCTTACATAAGCAACACCTGAAGTTTTAATTGGTGAAATGACTATGGCACAAAGGTCGGGGAGTACATGGGAAGGAGGTGTGAGAGAAGAGCCCCTGTAGATGATATCATGGAAAATAACTGTTAGGGTGAATATTACCAGCCAAAGATATTACTTTGGTGTATTTTAAGAGATAAGAAAAAGCCAATGATATTAATTTGGTGTGTTTTTAAGAGATAAGAAAAATGTATAAAACTGTGCCCCAGCTAAGGGAGCCTCAGATGCGGAGCTGGCATCTCACTTTGTTGCTTGACAATGAAGTTAAATACTTCTGAGACCTGGAACTTTGATTCTGTGAGTTTTTCTTCGAGACCAGATCTGAAGGGACAAAGAAACATCAAATCTGCCACGACACTCACTACTCAAATGCTTGCCTTGTTCGGCCAAATAGTGGTGCTACAGTGATCAATATTTTATTTTATACAAAAATGTTCTTACTTTAAAACCATGTAACAGACTCAAATGGTTTAAATAATTGAAGTCATTGACTCAATATCAACAAAATGTTTTTCTCCGATTTCATTTCTGCCAGGAAAATGTTTCTTTTTTGAAAACCTACTTTTGTGAACACCAGCCACTAGGGTCATAATGATACAAGTCACGATTTGATACAAATCACGATCATGAACGCACGATACTATTGCAATATTTTAAGCCAAAATAAAGAGTTGTTTTTTTTGTTGTTTTTTTTATTCTCATTACTTTATTATTAAAATAATATCAATATTTTATTATCAGGACTCACAAATATTCCCCCATTGCATTATTATAAATTATATTCAACATTACATACAACAGTTTAATGTAGTAATGTCACTGAAATTCCATAAAAACTTTCATTTTTCCTCACGCAGTACTCGCGCTTTCAATGTAGGCATTAGTTGAGTCTTACACATAATGGCCGCGCACGCATAGACTCTCCCGGTGCTCGCTATTTCCCGCCTCTCCAGCTATTAATGCACTATACATATAGGAATAAACCATCTAAAATGAATAATCATACTACTAAAACTAAATGTGATATGGTGATTTAAATTATGTTTGCGCTTTCACTTTGAGGAGTGCAGTTCCAGCTTCAGATGATCAATGCAATCAATCACAGTTCTAATTGCAAGAAAGCATGTCAAAATGACTATTCCCAAACTGTAAATGGTTAGTTCATCCAAAAATGTTAATTCTGCATTTATTCACTCATGTTGTTTTTGCATATCACACACAAGCATTTGAACATCTGTGCTTACTACAGTATGGGTGTCGTTGTATATCTGTTCATCATATAAAGCCATTGTGTCTCTTCAAGAGACTTGGATTTGGATTAGACCACTTGATTATTTTTACAATGCCTTTAAGACAATTTTTTTGGATCTTTTAAGTTTTAGAGGAATGGACTTTAAATGGCGGGACAGAAATCTCTCCGGTTTCATAAAATAGATCTTCACTTGTGTTTCGAAGTTGAACAGAAATCTTATAGGTTTGAAATGACATAAGGGTGAGTACATGATTTTTATGTGTGAATTACACCTTATCAATACAGTAAACTGAGTCTTGGATAGAACTAACTCTATATCACGGATCATATCTTTTACATCAGATATACATATTGTAGCTTTTTTAGATAGAGATATCTTGATGTAACAATGTATCGTTAAACCCCTAACAGCCACCAGAGTCACGCTTGCCTGGAACTAGAGTACCTATCATCAAAGCAAATTTAAAAGTGCTGGCTAATGCCAGTCGTAAATACTCTATGATTGTTATTAACATTGGCACTAATGATGTCCGACTTCGGCAGTTGAAGATAACAAAAAATAACATTAAAGAGGCGAGTACACTTGCAATTATGATGTCAGACATTGTAATGTGCTCTGTCCCCCTCCCTGTTCGCCCAGGGTTCTCTTTAGTAATATGGTACATAGTCTTAAAGTTGAAACTTGAATAACTGGGGCCCAGGTCAGGAAGCAGACAGACTGGCTAAACCAACCATCTGCTAGCTGTCTCACGTCACAAAAGTCAGATAAATCTCAAAACATAGACTGTTACCCTTCAATGGGTTTGGGAATTTAATTGATGTTTAACAAATAAAAAAATAGATATAGTACAAATGAACAAACAATAAAGCTTGATTTGATGAATATCTACAAAAACAATTTTTGTAAATGATATGATCACAGATCATAACCTAGATGTGCTGTGTTTGACAAACCAGGCTAAAACCAGATGATTACATTATTTTAAATGAGTCTAACCCCCAAGATTACTGTTATAAACATGAGCCTAATCTTATTAATTAACATTTATGGCTAAACCAAATCAAACAGCCTCTTTAAGAAGGAATAAGTAGTACTTTGACTTTGAAACAAATTTCGTTACCATATAACTCAGAGGTCAAGTTTCAAGTATAATTATTTTGAAGTGATGGTGCTTTGCTTTATGTGACGTTATCTAGTGTAAGTAATAAATCCCGTTTGACATTTAGCTACTGTATACAGGCCACCAGGGCGCCAAACAGACTTTAAAGAATTAAAGAGATTAAAAGAATTTTCTGATTTTCTATTGGAATTAGTACTAGCTGCAGACAAAGTCTTAATTGTTGGTGATTTTAATATACATGTAGATAATCTTTTATCTAGTTTTCAGCGTTACGCTCTATATTTCTTTGTGCCCTGACAAAAAATTTACGGAATGCATGGTTGATAAATTGGGTGACAAATAATTTCCTACTAAATTATGAAAAAAGAGATTTTAATTATTGTACAAAATACCTCCACAAGTAATAACCTAGAATATTGTCTAACACTTGATGGCTGCTCTGTCAAGTCTTCGTCACCAGTTAGATACAAATCTTTTAGTTGAAAGCCACATTTCTAGCATCTGTGAAAACCTCATTTTTCAATCTTAAAAATATCTCTAATATACGATATATGCTCTTAATGACAAACGCAAAAACGTTAGTTCATTCATTTATGACCTCAAAGGCTAGATTATTGAAATGCTCTAATGGGTGGTTTACCTGCACGCTTAACTCTAGCTGGTCCAAAATGCAGCAGCTAGAGTTCTTACTAGAACCAGGAAGTATGACCATATTAGCTCAGTTCTGTCAACACTGCATTAGCTCCCTTATTAAATATCGCATACATTTTAAAATCTCTGACAACGGCAGTGATGTCTCGTGCTTATACTTCAATGAGTGCCGCAGGGTTTCATTTTGATTTGTCTATGGATGTTTTTTCGACTCTTATTGATCGAGTTCCCATTCACTCACATTATTTGACTGACAGACGGCAACGGTTGGAGTTAAAAATCATCATTTGAGTTCTACTGAAGAAACAAAGTCACCTACATCTTGGATGCGCAAGAGATGGTTGTGCGTGAAAATCCCAGTAGATCAGCAATTTCTGAAATACTCAGACCAACCCGTCTGGCACCAATAACCTTGCCACGTTCAAAGTCACAAGGCGAGGCGAGCTGCACTGTCAAGACGATCATGGAAGATTTGGTTTCAAAGCGAAATGTAAAAGCACCAATATGGCAATATTTTGGATATAAAACTAATGCAATAGATTGATGAGGCAATCTGTAAACATTGCCTGATGAAGGTGGCAGCACCCAGAGGTAACACTGATTTACACGCACCCACACACACCTTCAAGCGCACCACAGGAATAATTAGGGCTGCCCCGACTAAATATTTTTCTAGTCGGCTTGTAGCCATTCATTTAAGTTGTTAATGGACTAATTGCACAATATTAGGCTAAATTAAATACTAAACCATAAATGAGTATTTAATATGGACGTACTATTCACGCTCAAACTCATGCATAAAGCTTGCCGCAAAACAAAAAATGTTTTAATAACTTATTAATATACTAGTGATTTCTGAGTCCGTGTCGGCTGCGAAGTTGACGAAGCTCTCATCTCCGCAGGACAGTGGATGCTCCTTTGGAGAGAAATGCAACTTTCATTCAGATTACATAATCAGGGAGTATCTGTTTTCAATTTGAATTGGTTCGTTTTAGATTGGAAGTTCACATGGACACAGACGGCAGAAAGCACATCTTGATTGCTTTATTTTACGGAAGCAAAACATTTAATTATTATGAGTATAAACAAATTGTAGATATTTACAGTTTTATGATGTATTACTCTTATCTGTATAACGTATTTCAAGTTGCTTAGGAGTTATTTTAAGTAATCACATGGGCGTCTCCATGTCACGCAGTAAAACGCGCTAATCCTTTAACTTCTATCCTACAGGTGCGTGATAAACTGACAATGTGTGAATCCTCATGTTCTGTTGTTCTGCTGTTTGCGCAAGTAAAATTAAAATTTTACAGAAATTAACATCCCTAAGCCGGATAACTTTCTAAGACTACATTCATACTGTCAGTCCAAATTTGATTATTTGTGTATCCGTTTGGAAACGTAGGAGGCTGGTATGTGTGGCTTTATTCTGTGTTGTTGTCTCCGCTATACTGTCATTTTCTGCTCGTCTGGCACTTTGCAACAACAACCTTATTTCCGCAGCGACTTTCAGCATGTTTCCTATAACAATGTCTGACATTTATGTTTCATAAGTCACATAAACCATGCGAAATCCAATCAGAGCAGTCAGACTGATTTGTAAAAATCGCATCATGTCTTTTTTTGGCGTTCACACTTGCTAAATCTGATCAGATTTCAATCGGATTTGCACAAAAAATGGATTTGGAGTGACAGTCTGAACTAGAGGTCGGCCGATATATCGGGCCGATATTTGTCTTTTTTTAATATATCGGCAGATATCCGTGTTTAGTAGCGCCGATTTAAAGCCAGGCACGTCCGCGGGCAGCCCTGTGTTATTGGTGCGGTGGAATGTGCTGCTGCCGCATGTGAATTTAAACTTTTGGTAGATTCAACAACAGTCCTGGGAGATAAAGGTATCCTAAGGCTTAAATTCTGATATTTCAAAGTCCTATGGCCATATATTTACTATATATCACTAGTAAACTATGAAGTGTTGCTTCACTTAGTGAAAGAAACAATGAATAGCATAGAACCATCGGGAACTGGCATAATGATACAGCTGGTTGAAGGTTTGCTTACTTGTAGTTAACTTTAAAGACTGTAGTCCAAAACTACCAGCAGCTTGCTTGCTAACATATTAGCCCCAATGTTATAAGTTTTGTTTTATTTTTCCTGTATCGGAGTCGGAGAATTTCACTCTGTGCTTGGGGTAGAGAAGGCGGCAGCTCTCACAAACTATGCAGCGTGATTGAGGGCTACGTTACTCCGACAAATATTGGCAATATTAAGAGGATTTGTCATTTCCAATTAATGTAAGCCTGTTATGTTCTTCTAGTCTATTATTATTACTATTAGTTAAGCTACTTTTATTAATATTATAATAAATTTGCCCCGCAATAATTTTACAGCGCATCACCGCATAACTGACATGCTGTGAGGATAATAAAAGATTAGGCTATCAGCTTATACAATGAATTAGACCTACAATTAAAATTATTAATAGTCTATAATATTTCCTAACACTGCAGTCATAAATGAAAATTAAGAGCAGCTTTAAGCTACTTCAAGCACCAACTTAAAAAAAACAAAAGCTGTTTAACACGAAATACTATTCTTCTCATTTGTTTCACTATATGTACGGGCCACAAGATAAATAATGGAATAAATTAAGACAGTTATATACCGTTATCAGCATATTATGTTGAAATTCATCTCTAAGAGAAAATGCTCCGTTAATGCAGCGTCAGGCAGCTCCGTCACTTTTACTTTCACTTTGAATACTAAACCGAGGTTAAGCTTTCACAACTAAAAAAGTTTGCACGTTGCTTCTTGTGTGATATCCATTGGCTCCCATTCTTGGTTGAACCCCCTGCGTGTGTTTCCATCAACTGTGTAATAAAAATGGACATCAGCCTAATAAAGTGATGTGTTCCGACCAATTACTAATATATATATATGTCACACAGTTATCCTCATTAAACCTGTCTATCGTTAACTGTGAAGAATGTCAGAAATCACTGAGTTTAGCAATGTCCTTGCATACAAGGCTGTGCAACATGACAAAGTTAATTGATTTTTATTTATAAAGTTGTATTTATTTTATTTAAATGTATATTTAAGTTTAACTTTTTCATAAATGATTGACAGATTTTTTTATATTACCTGTTTTATATATTTAATACTTGCTCAGGTTATTGATTTGTTTGGTTAACTTTGGATACATTTTTTATTTTAATACAGTGCAGTGCACAAAATTAAGATTCGAGAGATGGTTCAAGTCAGTGTTAAATAAATGATGTTAAGTTTAGAAATGTTGTGCATCCACTTATTATTAGTGTGACATTTTAGCATGCAAATGAAAGGGAAAACTTCAAGATATCGGCCCTAAAAATCAGCAGCACATATCGGCCATCGGCTGACCCTGACCTCTAAACATCGGCATCGGTTATAGAAAAACCCATATCGGTCGATCTCTAGTCTGAACATAGCCTTAATTATAGTCATTAGCTCTGCCCAACAGGATTTCGCCATTTTGGATGTTTTGAATATTGCAGACTGAATTTTTAAATACTCCAATTGTTTTCATGCAATTCTCACCAAACTTGGCCAACCATATGCCAAGACACTGAATTCCTGAAATTCTGAATAAACCATTAAATAACTTGATATAATGGAGATAGGCATGTAAAAGCATTTCAAATGAATTCTATATACAGTATGGCAAGCTGCGTAGAAATCATTAACTCTGCTTTGTGTTATGCCTAAAAACATCCCTAAATAACAACATAGCCTTTTAAATTCTTCCTCCTGCATGTTTCATATATATATATTTTTTTAGACCAAGCAGTTTCTGGATTTTCATTCAGTGAGTGCTATGGATATATACTCACAGGTGTGCCCAGTTTGGTCTGAGATGATAGTTTCTTTTTCATGGCTTTCTCATCAAAATTGGCACTTCTCTTCACATACACACCTCCATGCTGTGAATGACATCAAAATTATATAGCCAGAAACATACACGGTCTTATTTATAAAACACAAGCAGAATGAACTTCTGAGTAAATTGTTTATAAAACCATTCAATTCAATCACAGTTTATATAAGAATGGATTTTTGCAATATTTACACAAACATTTGTGCTCGTCTTATGAATAAAGGGACTATTTCCTTGAAATAGATGTTTACACTACCTGTGAGAAATACCATCCATACAAAGGAAGCCACTTCAGACCATCTTTCAGGACATATCTTACGTGTCCAAGTGCATTTTGTCGAATGGCTAACATGTCAGCAATAATCCAATCAGCTACAATGGAGAACATAACTCTTACAAATGGTACAGTGATGTGTATATATATATATATACACACATACATACATACATATATATATATATATATATATATATANCAGCTTTAATCAAATGACAAAAGACAATCTTTTCCTGAACATTTTTTTTTGTTTTTTTTTAAATCTTGTTTTAATATTAAAAATAAAATAATGAAATACTTAATGGTCTAAATGGTCTCTTTTTTTTGTTACCTTGTATTGTTTCATTTTGAAAATAGGGAAATTCGTTTGGCTATACTACACAGTGACTTAAAAACCAACATAATCTTAAAAACCAACATGGAGAGAAAAACACTTAGCCAGCTACAGAGAAATTGGTACCCAGGCAACGTCACTACATGTGCTGAGAATATCGAGACCCAGAACGGTTTGTAATCATACCGTGCCGTACCAGGCACAAGTGGAAATACAACTGGAACCACTCTTGGTACCATTCAGTGGCTGCTGACCACATCATAACACTTATTTATACAGCTAAAAAAGATAAATTATAAATTAAAAAAAAATATTAAATGGCAATATCATCGCATATAGCGATATTGAGACACTCAATCACCACAGGGGAAATTCCTTCACCCCTTTAGCTCTAGTTTGTTTAACAATTCTGGGTCTTCTTTCTGGGGTTTTCATTTTCGGCTTGTGGGGTTGCTGGTGTTAAACCCATTGAAATGCTTAAATGTGGACATGTCTGCATTTGTTTGTCACTGTCACCTTTACCATCTGTAGGATTACCTACGTTGCGTGGACTGCGGCCTCGTGCCTACAGCCAAATCGCAGCCGTGCTGATGTAGAGCCATATTGCACTCCTGCTTGTGTGATCTAGGCAATATGTCGTTGAACAAAGGACATTGTTCCATTCGCCACAATGCTAGAATCAATTTACAGATTACCTTTTTTCAGACAGTAACTTTGTTTGACATGGCTATGGCTTTGTTGTTTAATGTATTGAAAATTTCATGTAAATCTCTGTCCAGGTTGTCATTTATGGGGATATACCAAAGAAGGAGAATGTGGTTTATCTGTCAAACCATCAATCCACAGGTAAGTCTTGATGATTTGCAGTCAATACATGCTGTTATCTATAAACATTACAAAATATTTATGATGCATACCATGGCAAGACCATAGTTTATATATATAAACTATGGTCTTGCCATGGTATGCATCATAAATATTTTGTAATGTTTATAGATAACAGCATGTATTGACTGCAAATCATCAAGACTTACCTGTGGATTGATGGTTTGACAGATAAACCACATTCTCCTTCTTTGGTATATCCCCATAAATGACAACCTGGACAGAGATTTACATGAAATTTTCAATACATTAAACAACAAAGCCATAGCCATGTCAAACAAAGTTACTGTCTGAAAAAAGGTAATCTGTAAATTGATTCTAGCATTGTGGCGAATGGAACAATGTCCTTTGTTCAACGACATATTGCCTAGATCACACAAGCAGGAGTGCAATATGGCTCTACATCAGCACGGCTGCGATTTGGCTGTAGGCACGAGGCCGCAGTCCACGCAACGTAGGTAATCCTACAGATGGTAAAGGTGACAGTGACAAACAAATGCAGACATGTCCACATTTAAGCATTTCAATGGGTTTAACACCAGCAACCCCACAAGCCGAAAATGAAAACCCCAGAAAGAAGACCCAGAATTGTTAAACAAACTAGAGCTAAAGGGGTGAAGGAATTTCCCCTGTGGTGATTGAGTGTCTCAATATCGCTATATGCGATGATATTGCCATTTAATATTTTTTTTTAATTTATAATTTATCTTTTTTAGCTGTATAAATAAGTGTTATGATGTGGTCAGCAGCCACTGAATGGTACCAAGAGTGGTTCCAGTTGTATTTCCACTTGTGCCTGGTACGGCACGGTATGATTACAAACCGTTCTGGGTCTCGATATTCTCAGCACATGTAGTGACGTTGCCTGGGTACCAATTTCTCTGTAGCTGGCTAAGTGTTTTTCTCTCCATGTTGGTTTTTAAGATTATGTTGGTTTTTAAGTCACTGTGTAGTATAGCCAAACGAATTTCCCTATTTTCAAAATGAAACAATACAAGGTAACAAAAAAAAGAGACCATTTAGACCATTAAGTATTTCATTATTTTATTTTTAATATTAAAACAAGATTTAAAAAAAAACAAAAAAAAATGTTCAGGAAAAGATTGTCTTTTGTCATTTGATTAAAGCTGCAGACCGTAAGTTTTGCCTCTTTGTCGCCATCTCTATTTGAAACCTGCAACTGCGGTTATTTGCTGAATTATCTTTATGTGGGTTGTGTATCGGCATGGCTCTTCAGCGTGGATGAATCAATTGCTGTCAGTTACCCCATCTGTGTGGATACTGTACTTCGGAATCACAGATTTTACATCTTGAAAGTATGACCAAAATAAGAATTTTTCACCAGAAAATGTCATATGAACAAACATGTCTGCCACTTTTGTTCTGACCACCTGAGTAAAAAAAAAGCATTACAATAAATTGCGCTGCCAATGGTGATTAAATCTAACGATCGCTTTGCTCGAATCATGTCAAACCGTGCAAATTATTATTGTTATACTCTCAAATCGTTAATTACAACAACATCAGTGACTGTATTTAGTGTGTATTAGCGTTACCTGTAGATTTCAATTTCTGCCACTCCACAGTCTGAAGTTTTTTGCTTTTGACTATGGGTGAATCTCCAGTTGTCACTGATGATTGTCATTTGGAATTTTCTGGATTACAATCCACCATCAAAATGATAAATTTAATTATTGCAGCTGCTGTGAGAAAAGGCTATGAATGATCCGCCACCTGCAGCATCCTCCATATGCCATATAGCCTGCTAACTGGGTCTCCTTTATGTAAACAGACGTGACGTAATGACGAAAAGACGAACGGCTGCATGCTTGAATTTCCAGCGGAAACCCACCAGTACCACCCGATTAGAAAACAAATCAGGCTAAGGTAAGAAGATTGTTTTGAACACTGGCTGGTTATGTACTTGCTCAAATTGATTTTGGATAATTTTTAACCAAAAAGAGTTATGGACTGCATGGACTGTTATGGTCTGGACACTTGACATTTGACATTCAACAGTATTCTTGACATTTAATCAACAGTGCTTCTGATCTGCCTGCATTGACACTATTCTTTAAGAGCTGCTGTGCAGCCAAAATTATGTACCAGTTATCAATGTAAAGCTGCTTTGACACAATCTACATTGTAAAAAGCGCTATATAAATAAAGGTGACTTGACTTGACTGCAGCTTTAACATTAGGCTGCGATCAGTTTAAGACAATGCACGGATCTAATACACAGACACGCATCTGATTTTCTGAATTTATGTAAACCTTGTATGTATTTGACAATTAAAGTGCAACAAGATGTCAAGTCAAGTCACCTTTATTTATATAGCGCTTTTTACAATGTAGATTGTGTCAAAGCAGCTTTACATTGATAACTGGTACATAATTTTGGCTGCACAGCAGCTCTTAAAGAATAGTGTCAATGCAGGCAGATCAGAAGCACTGTTGATTAAATGTCAAGAATACTGTTGAATATCAAATGTCAGGTCAAATGTCAGGTCAAATGTCCCCAACTAAGCAAGCCAAAGGCGACAGCGGCAAGGAACCCAAACTCCATCAGGTGACATCAGGTGGCAAACAGGTGTTAAAATGGAGAAAAAAAAACCTTGGGAGAAACCAGGCTTAGTCGGGGGGCCAGTTCTCCTCTGGCGAACAGTGCTTTGTTACGAATCAGGTTGCTATCATAAGTCTGATAGGATCGCACCAATCAAAGTGTTTATTTCAGTTCCATCCAGTTGAGGATCGTATTCATCACGTCGGTATGGACGGTTTGTTGAGGAACTGTGCTACTGGCTTTCGTGTCGATGAGGCCTTCACGATGGATGATCTAGTTGACTCGATCTCTGCTGATACTTCAGGGCTGCGTTGTGGTCATGTCCAGTTGAGGATCGTATTCATCACGCCGGTATGGACGGTTTGTTGAGGAACTGTGCTACTGGCTGTCGTGTCGATGAGGCCTTCACAATGGATGATCTAGTCGACTCGATCTCTGCTGATACTTCAGGGCTGCGTTGTGGTCGTGTCAAAGATGTCAAAGAGAACTTAGTTTAGTAGTCACACACTGTTTGACAGGCTTCTAATGTGCGCACATTTTGGGTGTACGTGCTCAAAAAAAAAAAGCTTATGCCAGAACAGCGTGTGAAAAAAACTGGCAAAGCTTTAAAACCTATGCAAATAATAAACTGTTTTCAATGTCACGTGCGTTTAACCCTACCGCTGCGTTGCTAAGCATGTCATGTCAACGTATGTCACAGTAGTGGGACGCAGGTGCCAGAACTGCAACCAATAGAATGTGCACTGCAGCACAATACTATGATCTCTCTTCAAAAGAAAACACTTTTGTAGTGGCTGTGTGCAAGTTCTGCTAATTCACAAGTCAACAAACCGAGTCATACCTGCAAAGGTAATTTTAAACCAAACAAAATACAAAACTTTTAATATTTTCATTAAGTGATATGCAGTGGGTTTAATCAGTGACATTATTAAAAGATTTACAGCGTCTTCTCGTCACCCCCTCAACCTGTTCCCTTTAAGCCCGAAACACACCAAGACGACGTCAAAAAACTAGCGGCAACGAAAGCTGGCTGTGTTGTCACCTCTCATCGGCTGCGTATCGGCCAAAAAGCTGTGCTTGATCACACCAAAAGGACTAAAGGCGACTATCAACTACACTGGAAAAAACAAAAAATAAAATAAAAAGTGTACATCCCTTGTCATTACTCTAAATAACTTTTTGTATTTGATCTGACACAATATTTCACTTTTCTGCTCTAACGTTAATTAGTTTACTTGACTAGAAGTAAAATTACGTGTTGGTGTAATTTAAACTTTTGCTTCAAACCAAATTACTGAGTTTGTGTTCCGTCCAAGCCACGTGACCCCTGAAATCATCAAGACTTGGTTTGAGAATTTTCTGATCGACGGCCATCTTGTTTTGCTGAGGACGCGTCTGACACAATTCCCAAAAATCGGTGAGTATTTCTACAAATAAGTTTGATTGTATTGTTACTACATATAATGTACACTTATATGATATTAAAGTCTGAGTTAAAGGATTAATGCATGTTTTGTTGAGTACAATTCAATTCACATTTATTTGTATAGCACTTTTCACGATACATATCGTTTCAAAGCAGCTTTACAGAGAATGCATGTCAACATTACACTTTAGAGAATGCATGTCAACATTACACTTTAGAGAATGCATGTCAACATTACACTTTAGAGAATGCATGTCAACATTACACTTTAGAGAATGCATGTCAACATTACACTTTAGAGAATGCATGTCAACATTACACTTTAGAGAATGCATGTCAACATTACACTTTAGAGAATGCATGTCAACATTACACTTTAGAGAATGCATGTCAACATTACACTTTAGAGAATGCATGTCAACATTACACTTTAGAGAATGCATGTCAACATTACACTTTAGAGAATGCATGTCAACATTACACTTTAGAGAATGCATGTCAACATTACACTTTAGAGAATGCATGTCAACATTACACTTTAGAGAATGCATGTCAACATTACACTTTAGAGAATGCATGTCAACATTACACTTTAGAGAATGCATGTCAACATTACACTTTAGAGAATGCATGTCAACATTACACTTTAGAGAATGCATGTCAACATTACACTTTAGAGAATGCATGTCAACATTACACTTTAGAGAATGCATGTCAACATTACACTTTAGAGAATGCATGTCAACATTACACTTTAGAGAATGCATGTCAACATTACACTTTAGAGAATGCATGTCAACATTACACTTTAGAGAATGCATGTCAACATTACACTTTAGAGAATGCATGTCAACATTACACTTTAGAGAATGCATGTCAACATTACACTTTAGAGAATGCATGTCAACATTACACTTTAGAGAATGCATGTCAACATTACACTTTAGAGAATGCATGTCAACATTACACTTTAGAGAATGCATGTCAACATTACACTTTAGAGAATGCATGTCAACATTACACTTTAGAGAATGCATGTCAACATTACACTTTAGAGAATGCATGTCAACATTACACTTTAGAGAATGCATGTCAACATTACACTTTAGAGAATGCATGTCAACATTACACTTTAGAGAATGCATGTCAACATTACACTTTAGAGAATGCATGTCAACATTACACTTTAGAGAATGCATGTCAACATTACACTTTAGAGAATGCATGTCAACATTACACTTTAGAGAATGCATGTCAACATTACACTTTAGAGAATGCATGTCAACATTACACTTTAGAGAATGCATGTCAACATTACACTTTAGAGAATGCATGTCAACATTACACTTTAGAGAATGCATGTCAACATTACACTTTAGAGAATGCATGTCAACATTACACTTTAGAGAATGCATGTCAACATTACACTTTAGAGAATGCATGTCAACATTACACTTTAGAGAATGCATGTCAACATTACACTTTAGAGAATGCATGTCAACATTACACTTTAGAGAATGCATGTCAACATTACACTTTAGAGAATGCATGTCAACATTACACTTTAGAGAATGCATGTCAACATTACACTTTAGAGAATGCATGTCAACATTACACTTTAGAGAATGCATGTCAACATTACACTTTAGAGAATGCATGTCAACATTACACTTTAGAGAATGCATGTCAACATTACACTTTAGAGAATGCATGTCAACATTACACTTTAGAGAATGCAGTTAACTAACAATGTAATAATTTAGGCAATTTAATTTACAATCACTGTTAGCAGTTTAATTGAAGGTAGAAGCAATGAGCTCCTGGAAATAATGAATTACATATCAACAATAATTAGGATATCTAGAAATTTGGGAAAGTGCATGTTGATCCAGATGTTGCGTCATCTGTAGTCCTAGCAGGAGTTGGCGCCGTCTCTTCAAAGTTGGTCATCTGAAGTCTTCTTAAGAGGCTGGATCCAAACTGAAGCTGATGTACTCTCTAGTCACCAGAATAAAACAGAAAAGCAAATGGAGAATAATAAAAGTATTTGTTTTATTTTTTAAAGGCTGGTCGGAGACCTCAGAGCTTTACCGCTTAATATCAGTAAATGATGGATGCTCTGCTTTCGGGCGAATTGCTTAAAATTATAGAAACTATAAAGAGTGATTAAGAAGCACGGATAGATGAACATAAGGAAACGGGAGATGCTTGATGGTCTAAAAGCACGTTAAGGCTCTAATCGGCATTCACGCTCAGCCACCTGTCTGCATGCATGGGAGTAACGTTAACGTTGCCTAAATGTGTTCCGTTTCATGGCGTTTGAATGGTCAAATACACCAAATTACGTAAGAAAACACCCATCTTGCCAAGTATTCACAAACAGTCGGTTTTGTCTTAAGCGAACATAAACAAGTTGGGAAAATCAGACGTGCATCATATTCATATTAATATTAGTATCTCATTATGGATCTGTGCATTCTGCTGTCGTTTGTCATGAATCAAACAGAGAAAATCTCTCACTGCTCTTGACTAACAGTTAAATAACTTTTTAGCTTTTAAAAGGAGTCATTGTATGTGTAATTCATAAAGTAAATAGATTTTTTTTTGTGCATTGTTTGCATTTTACTGTCTGTTTTACTTGTTTATGCTTTTATTATTTATTTATTTTTTTTACATCCAGTTGGTAATGCTCTCATTGCCTTTTTTAGGAAAGATGGATTTTCACAACGATTTGGAAATGTTGTAATCGAGTCACGTGACAACGGTAAGTGCTTTCAATCTTATATATTAAGATATTAAGCATTTCTTAAGGATTTATGTATTAAGAGTTGTTTTTATCTGCACCATCATACTACAGACAACTGTTGGTTTAATTATGCAGATGGGAAGAGACAAATGATTATTCCAAAGCAACACATGCAAATATGAGGTTAGTTTCTTTAATATATATTACAGTATTACAAATATATTACAAATTACAGTCATTTTCTTTTTAAGTTGGTCCAAAGTATTTTTATTTTTTTTATTTTTTTCAGTGTAGCATGTTGGCTCCAAATCTCAGGTGAAAATTGTCATTTTGACCCCCCACTACAAAATAGTTGTTAAAATGAACAAAATCCCATCTTCCAAATATACCTCAAACTGATTCAAATATAGATTCTTATAAATACATTATTGACAGCAAGTTAATGTGCCTCAACCATTTTCAGTGGATTTTTGGTACTCAAAGAGTTATGTTTTATGCAATTATTTTGATAGAGGGAAACAATATACATTTCTAGTTTAAACATTATTTATTCTTCAGACATTCCTCTTGACATGCAAGAAGAATCAGCTGTGTGCAAAGTGAAAATGGATAACCACACTGAAAATGGTTAAAATTCAACAATTTGAACATGGAGCTGCTTTGAGATCCCCATATCTATGGGACTGAACTATATATGGCCTTGAAATAAAGATTTCAAAAGGAAAGTTTATTAAGAATGAGAATCTAGAAGGATATTAAGATATCTTCAATACTTTTAGAGTTACAGGTATGCAAACTTTGCTAAAGGAATATTTATGGCACTCAGACAGGTGTGTTCTATGCAATTGAGTTGATAGAAAAAACACAAGATACATTTCTAGTTTCAACATTATTTGTTCTTGAGATATTCCTCTTTAAAAAGGAAAAAAGTATCAGCTGAATGCAGTGACCCACATTTGGTTTTTGACGACTGAAAATGTGTCCAATTTACCAATTTACTCATGGAGCTGCATTAAGATCTCCATATCTCTGGACTAAACCACTGAGGGCATTTAAAATGAAGATATCAAAAGGAAAGTTTGTTAAGACCCAGAATCTAAAACAGGGATGCAAACAGGTAAGGGAGAACAAATTTAAAAAAATAACTCCTTTACATGCTCATTTGTAATTATTTTAAGCAATTTTTTTATTACCTTATTTATCCAAAACTGTGATTTTTCTCACACACACACACAAAACAACATTGTTGCAATATTTTACTTTAATCAACATTTGGTCAAAATCTCATGTTATAAAAGATGAAGTGCTATGCAGGCTATTTAAGACAATATTGGCTGATTATTGTATGAAAGAAGAACTTTCTAGATTCTTATAACATTAATGTGTCAGAGTTAGCAACATGTAACATTAATTAACAAATAGGAAATGGAAGTTAGAGTCCATCAATACCAAACACGCTACCCATGTGATTTTAGTTAACTATAAATTTGAGAATTAATACATAGAATAAACCCTATAAAAAGGAAAATCATGAGGAGAAAATTGGAAACACGTTTATACATTTCTCATGCGGTTATATATAGAATATATAGGATTAAGGAGGTTTATTTGTCCTTCTCAGAAAGAGTGAAGTTAGAATCACAAATTCCTGAAGATATCCGATTAAAATATCGAATCCTAGAAGTGATACTTCTAAATATTTAACTAAAACCTCCAGTAGGTGGTGGCAAGTCACTGTCTTAATGAGTCAGAGAGACATTAATTAAAGCAAGTGGCTATATTTATGAATAAGTCATTGAATCATTGACTCTCCTGATTTTTAAAGGAACAGATTAATTTACTAACAAAACACTGCTGTGTTGCCAGGACACAAACAACAGTTCTGAAGTGGCTTTCATTGGAACTATTATTTCGCTGTAAAATGTACTGACAATATACTGTGTTTAAAATATACATCACTTAATATTACCTTTTTGTTTAATGAGCTGTTGTATAAAATCAATGTCGGATTTGCAATCGTGTGGATATTTAGGAAAAAATACATTCTTTCCCATATAATATATTATCAACATTAAAAACAACTTACACAAAGCATTTTGGTATCGAAAAGAGTTTGACCATGTCTGTGCCTATATTTGTTCTTTATCCTAGTAAGTGTTAAAACCCCACTTTTACAAAGTACATTGTCGAGTATGTCAGTAATGTAATGCTATTTGCTAAGACAGCATAGGGTGCACTATAGGGCTGTCATGACATCAGATTTTTCACTACATGATAATCATGACAAAGAATTCACGATAAATAATATCTGTAGAAATCTTGAAAAATAAATAATGCTATCAGTTAAATTCATGTTTATTTCGTTTTTTCCCCCCAAGATAGAACAGAAAAGTAAAAATATGTAAAAATAGTCAACGTGACTACAGTGTTTCAACCTTAATGTTATGAAGCGATGAGAAAACTTTGCGCAAAAACAAAACGACTTTATTGAACAAATTCATATCTCTCCTGTCAGAACTTCCAGGTTCTACATCAGAACAAATCTGTATTTGCCGACGCCCATTCACGTGAGCAGCACGACGGATGCGTGTGATGCTGACCAGGAGCTGGCCAATACTGAGCCGCCTCTCGGACGTAAACACGGAAGCGCTGAACTGCGTTCACTGCGTCAACTGCGTACAAGTCTGACAGGGTAGAAAAGAAATTGTTGAATAAAGTTATTTTTGTTTTGCCGCACAAAAAGTATTCTCGATGCTTCATAACGTTAAGGTTGAACCACAGCAGTCATGTTGACTATTTTAACGTGAGTAATTAGACATTTAATTTTTGGCTGAACCAACCCTTTAATGACGCATATGAGCAGCTCCTTGGAGCCAACGATCTACAAGCTTTATAAATAGTATTTTAAACATTAAATACATGCATTACGATTCCCTTTGTTTGTAGAGAAGATATAGGTGGGTTCTTTTTAAATGCGTAACAGGTTGTTGCATTCCAAAGAGATCATATCATGTATTTAAGTAAAATGAAATGCCCAGCAGATAAGTGATATTTATCCGTTTAAACACTTGATCACACAAATTATTTTCTATATGAATCAAACTTTATAGTTTTTGACTGTAAAAGTTACTTATGGCATTCAAAATAAATACAAAGATGTATTTTTCAGCATTGCAAGATTTTTATTTGCATTATCCAATCACAAAAGACCAGTACAGCTGCAGTGATGCTAAAGGCTCCTACTGTTACATCACTAATGGTCATTTGGGCACATGTTTAATATTATACATGATATGTCCTATATTTGGTTACCACGATTGCACTTTAAAAGGCAAAATCAGCCGGTGCGCCATGTCGTGTCTACCCCGTGCAAGGCTGTCTAGACTGGACATGTCAAAGCAAATGTGCAAATCATGTAGTACTTCGGAAGAAGAACGGGGATCCGTTTACTGTCGGTGAATCATCGTGTCACGCTGCGCTACATCCAGTGATTATACACTGAACAAAATTATAAACGCAACACTTTTGTTTTTGATGCTGATGTCCGGTGAGTATGCTGGCCATGCAAGAACTGGGATGTTTTCAGCTTCCAGAAATTGTGTACAGATCCTTGCAACACGGGGCCATGCATTATCATGCTGCAACATGAGGTGATGGTCGTGGATGAATGGCACAACAATGGGCCTCAGGATCTCATCACGGTATCTCTGTACATTCTAAAATGCCATCAATAAAATGCACCCATGTTCATTGTCCATAACACACGCCTGCCCATACCATAACCCCACCGCCACCATGGGCCACTTGATCCACAACGCTGACATCAGCAAACCGCTCACCCACACGATGCCATACACGCCGTCTGCCATCTGCCCTGTACAGTGAAATCCGGGATTCATCCGTGAAGAGAACACCTCTCCAAAGTGCCAGACGCCATCGAATGTGAGCATTTGCCCACTCAAGTCGGTTACGACGACGAACTGCAGTCAGGTCGAGACCCCAATGAGGACAACGAGCATGCAGATGAGCTTCCCCGAGACGGTTTCTGACAGTTTGTGCAGAAATTCTTTGGTTATGCAAACCGATTATTGCAGCAGCTGTCCCGGTGGCTGGTCTCAGATGATCTTGGAGGTGAAGATGCTGGATGTGGAGGTCCTGGGCTGGTGTGGTTACACGTTGTCTGCGGTTGTGAGGCCGGTTGGATGTACTGCCAAATTCTCTGAAACGCCTTTGGAGACGGCTTATGGTAGAGAAATGAACATTCAATTCACGAGCAACAGCTCTGGTGGACAATCCTGCAGTCAGCATACCAAATGCGGGCCCCCTAAAAACTTGAGCTGTGATAAAACTGCACATTTTAGAGTGGCCTTTTATTGTGGCCAGCCTAAGGCACACCTGTGCAATAATCATGCTGTCTAATCAGCATCTTGATATGCCACACCTGTGAGGTGGATGGATTATCTCGGGAAAGGAGAAGTGCTCACTAACACAGATTTGTGAACAATATTTGAGAGAAATAGGCCTTTTGTGTACATAGAAAAATGTCTTAGATCTTTGAGTTCAGCACATGAAAAATGGGGGCAAAAACAAAAGTGTTGCGTTTATAATTTTGTTCAGTGTAATATAATGGTAGTAGTCTATTTGCTTTTGACGCGATGTGTCACGCTGCTTGCGTCTGGTGTACAAAGGGTGTTTTATTTTTTATTTATAAAAGTTTATTTAAATAGTGACAATACAAAGAAACAATTCCAGTCAACACTGGAAAATATGTATTGTACATCAAGAGTATAGCATTAGCTAATTTGCATCTCAGGTCCCTAGAAAGGCTTTTTTTTTATTTAATTTTTTTTAAATATGCCAATTATAAAATAAATCTAACATCAAAATAACCTATACCTATATTAGGGATACTTTCAACCCTGGAAACATGAATAACTACAACAATAATTCATTTTAAATATGTGTACAGCTCTGGTTTGTTTTTAACCAGCACTTTATCAATGTAAAAGACTTAAAAACATGTACTATTTTAAACTAACTTGGCAACATGTTCCAGAGTTGGGAGCCCTTTACAGAAAAGGCCCTTTGCCTTGTGTAGTTCTGCGAAAAATCAATCGTACAGTTTATGACATCTTGTCCTTTTATCATTTTACATAGAACAGATGGTGCCTCATTGTGCAAACATTTAAAAATTAATTTATGACAAAAAAATTAATTCGTAAAAGCAAGCATATTCCATTTTTTTTTAAATATGACAATGATGCCATCGGTTTAGCTTTTTAGCCATTATTTTTAGAGACCGATTGCTTAATCATCAAAAAAAATGTTGTATAATCACTTGAGTCCAAACTGTAATACAGTACGAAATGCGGGACAAAATCATTGCATGCATAAAAAGCTGAGCTGCGTACTTATTGTACAATATATCACAGTATATTGTACAATAAGTTTAAAACTGGTTATTTTTGAAAGTTTTTTTTAATATGTTTATCAAATTTAAGTTATGAGTCTAAAACAACACCTAAGAAATTAAACTCATCTACCTCTATTTCTTCATTATGAACCCTAGTTTTTACTTTTACTTTTTGCTTTCTATTTGAAAAGCACAAAAACTGATCAACATTTACAGATCATGTGTAACAGATCATGATGCTTGAGATCTGAGAATGATCATAATTTGTTTATAATCTTGAGTTTATCCTAATTCACTTAACCTGATGGAAATATAATGAAGCCTTAAAAATTCAATAATCTTTTGGAAACGGGGTACAAACAGCACTTCAGCTTAATATGAACGAAGCACCCATAGAATACAGCTCCTTTCATGGGTGCAAATTAATCTACTCCCACCCTGAATGTAAAGCCAAATCGTGATTGTACTGAACAATTGTAGCATGTTCTCGCTGCGACCAATGTGGCTGTTATCTGATTGCTTAAGTAGACGGTGGGTGGAGTTTACTTATTTGTGGATTTGTGTGCATGTCGGCATTAGAAGGCGTTTCAAAATCCACAAATGCATGTGGGATGTACAAATGCACAGAAAGTGACAGGGTTGTCTTCCACTTGAATGAGGTGGCAGTGGCTTTCAGCAGTCCCCTGAGCGACTGAGCAGTCCTCTTCAGGATTGCACTGCTCACCTCCGTAGTCTGAGGAGGGGACTAGAAAAGGCGTCCTAAAAATTGTCCACCTTTGGCAGGCCAGCCTTCCACACCTGATGGGCATCCCATACCAGCGGTTGTAACTACAAGAAAATAAAATAAAAATCAAGGTGTCTCCTCTCACCTTCTGCGCATGGAATGTGCGCACTCTGATGGACAAAGCTCAAGTGGATAGACCAGAAAGAAGAACAGCCCTAGTTCTCCCTGGCTCGATACAATGTCAACATTGCCGCTCTTAGCAAAACTTGCCTGGGAGAGGAAAGACAACTAAATGAGATTGGAGCAGGCTACACATTTTTCTGGAGCAGCAGAGCCAAAAGATGGAATCAGGATCAGGAATAACTTGGTCAAGAAACTGTCCAGTCTCCCCAGGGAAGTAAACGACGGGCACATGGTGCTGAAACTCCCACTGCCCAGAAACATACAAGCCACCGTGATAGCATACATGTCCCCACCCTGACCAACCCAGATGATGCCAAGGAGAAGTTCTAAGAGGACCTCCACAAATTGGTTTCATCAACCCCACAATCAGAAAAGCTCATCATCCTTAGCGACTTCAATGCCCGAGTAGGCACGGATTTCCACACCAGGAAAGGAGTCAGACATGGAATAGGGAAGTGCAATCCCAATGGTCTATGCTACAATTCTGCACTGAAAATGAGCTGGTCATCACCAACACAACCTTTTGTCTCCCTACTTGCAACAAGACGTCATGGATGCATCCACGCTCTAAGCACTGGCATCTCATCGACTTTGTCATCATCAGGAAGAGGGACAGACAGGATGTATGGGTGACAAAATCCATGTGTGGAACTGACTGTTGGACTGACCACAGACTCATCAGGGTTTTTCCTGGGTCAAAAATGGTCTTCGGTGATGGCTGACAGACATGGTCATCAACACAAAACAGTAAAAAGTACCCTACCCATGTATTCTCCCAATACTGACAATAAATTACCTGACACTCTCACTGTAATCATTTCTTGTCCTCTTTGCAAAAAAAAAAATCTGATTTCATAGCTTTGTAAGAGAAGACACTTCTTTGCTAGACCTGAAAATTTTGGTATATAAAATAATAATAATAATAATAATAATAATAATTTATAAGCATAATCAGTATTAAAAAGTAGCATTAAAAAGTTAATGTAACAGTCTAATTTTCTACCATATGCAATTGTGCTTTTTTTAGGGGCAGTCGTGGCCTAATGGATAGAGAGTCGGACTTGTAACCCAAAGGTCATGGGTTCGAGTCTCAGGTCCGGCAGGGATTGTCGGTGAGGGGAGTGAATGTCCAGCGCTCTCCCCACCCTCAATACCACGACTGAGGTGAGACCCTTGAGCAAGGCACCGTACCCCCAACTGCTCCCCGGGCGCCACAGCAATGGCTGCCCACTGCTCCGGGTGTGTGTGTTCACTGCTGTGTGTGTGCACTTGGATGGGTTAAATGCAGAGCGCAAATTCCGAGTATGGGTCACCATACTTGGCCACATGTCACTTCACTTTCTTTCACTTTCACTTTTTCACTTTCACTTTTACTGAATGCACCAAGCTAACAACAACTTGCTTTGTTCTGGTTTCACCTCACTCCAGTCTAAACTAACTGATTTTATAGGTAGGCCTAATTTACTACACATTGTCATATAAATAACCTGAAAATACTGTGGATTATTAAGGCTAAATCTTACTAACCACTCCTGCTAAACTTACATTCTCATTTCAGAGGTGTTCTGAGTAAATGATTTGTTATACACCGATTTAGACAGTGACGTCTCGCGAGTTCAGTGTTGGTGTTGGACAGATCAGTTGTTTTAACCATCATTAAAATGAATCGGTTCAAATGAGTCATTAGGTCGCGAGTCGGAAATTAGCGGACGTTTGATGCGTTGCGTGCGAATCGTGGCTGTTATTAGGACATCGCAAAAGATCTGAAAACATCACTGCATAGGATTTTTTTCATCTATTGAAAGTGTGGTTTATGTCAGCTGCATATCAGAGAAGATGAGGTGACGTTATTTTGAGCACTATTTCACACCCAGCTGTTATTCAGGGAAAGGAAAAAAAAGAAAAGAAAAAAACTCAATGTGCCACGTGAAACATGGATTCGGTCTTCCAAACTTTTAGCATCATGCCAGTTGTTTTAGATTAATATGTGCGAGGGAGGGAGGGAGGGAGAGCTCTCTGCTCGCTCTTTGCCAGTTAACATTACAAGCGCAGCAGTCATCTGCGTCATTCATAAATGACAATAAATAATAAGGGTTTTTCAAATAAGGGTTTGGCGGGACAAACATTTTTGGCGGCCGCCAAAAAATTTTCAATGTAGGAAAAACCCTGAAGATGAACCTGAGAATCCTGCCAAAGAGTCTACAAGTCTACAAAGGAAGACTGCACCAAAGCTTATGAACATCTCAAAACTAAAGAAGTTGAAGACCAAGCAACAGCTGACAGAAGAACTGGAAAACCTGGCTGTCAACATCCAGAACACTGACAACATTGAGGACAGCTGGGCCACCTTCAGCAACTCAGTCTATGATTGTGGATCACTTGGTCCTAAAAAGAGAAAACATCAAGACTGATTTGACGACAGCAGCGATGAAACGGAAAAGCTGCTGAAAGAAAATCGGACTGCACAGGATATACCTCAGTAGTAAGTCTCCAACAAACAAGTTAGCCTTTAACGAAGCAACACACTCCAATGCAAACTTTGGGAAACGCAAGACAAGTGGCTGAGCCAGAATGTTTGCGAAATCCAGGGCCATGCCGACATGAACAACTTGAGGCGTTTTTATGTATCAAGGAATTATGAGTTTGCTATAGGTGTGGCCATTCCCAGTGCTGATGCTCTAACGTTATTGGTAGACTAGTGTCAACTAGATCATCCATTGTGAAGGCCTCAACGACACGACAGCCAGTGGCACAGCTCCTCAACAAACCGTCCATACTGGTGTGATGAATACAATCCTCACTGGATTGAACTGGAATAAATACTTTGAATGTTGCGATCCTATCGGACTTATGATAGCTACCTGAATCGTACCTATTTGCCACCTGATGTCACCTGTTGGAGTTTGGGTTCCTTGCCGCTGTCGCCTTTGGCTTGCTTAGTTGGGGACACTTGACATTTGATATTCAACAGTGCTTTGCATCTGTCTGCATTGACACCATTTTCTTTAAGAGCTGCTGTGCAGCCAAAATGATATACCAGTTATCACTGTAAAGCTGCTTTGGGGCAATTTGCATTGTAAAAAGCACTACATAAATAAAGGTGACTTGACTGCACATCTGGACATATATTTAGAAAATGCAATTACAAATTAAAGCTGCAAGCAGCAATGAAAGCGCCCTCGCACCCATGCCACCGCCACCCGGTAGCTTTAGGAAAATAGAGCAGGGTGGGCAATATGCATTTAAGTATGTAAATATAGGAGGACTATGTCAGTCATTTGTATTTGCCACACTTCCTGCTACCAGCTGGTGGCACTATGACTACAACTACATTTTGGCGTGTAGATGTCTTCAGGCTAGGGACCTTATCAAACGTGAAGTTTGAGGCAGATTGGACAAATTATTTTCCATAAAATTAGGATTGTTTTTTATTTTTATTTTACACAGTATTTCTGTAATTTTAAATTATATGTTACTATAAAACTATGTAAAATTACAAACAATCTGTAAATTAAGGATTTCAAGGATTATATCGTTAATGATAAATTACAGTAATTCTCATTTTTTATACGGGAAAATGACCTTATGCAGTTTCTGTATTCTTAAAATACGTACAAATTCATGTAAAATCACAAACCCTCTAAATTAACGACTATTTTAAGGATTTTATCATTATTAAACAAATTACAGTAATTCTTTTTTATATACGGGAAAATTACTTTATTATATTTTATAGTATTTTCTGTTTTCTTAAATTATACAAATTCATGTAAAATTACATGAATAACCATAATCTGTAATTAAACATGTAGCTCGTTATATTAAAGGGTGATATCCATACTAACAATTTAACATTCTTCTTTGTCATTTTAAAGTAAATCTTATTAATTTTATATTTAGCTCTATTTTTAAACTCTGTAATTCTGGATACAAAGCAAATATAACAAACTAAATATCAAACAATGCCGAGTCTGTTTTAAAGTGTACAAAGCTGCTCTGCTCTCCAGATTTAAACTGTCAGGCCTTTGGCCACACACCAGTTGATCCAAATTGTGAATGGAGAAGAGAAAAGCCCACATTCTTTACAAGCTCAAACTCCCCAAAAACCACCCATCAACTTTCACAAACACACTCATGGCATACTGCCATTTTAATACGTTGGTTAATACGTTATCTGATCAGAATATGCATTTGTTATTTGGAGTATGTGAGAGAAAACCTATACTGAGACATTTGAAACTAGAAAAAGCGGATCATGGAGAAAATGGTCAGAAAGAACTGGAATGCATTCCAGCATGCAATGTGTGGAAAACACATTCAATGGAAAATTTATAATCCTCAATTTGTCAGATGTGCATGTCTGTATTAGGAAAACACTTTGCTGTGAGATGACAGTATTAACAACTAGGGGTGTGACGAGACAGGTATCTCACGAGACTCGAGATTGAGTTCACGAGAGGAAACGAGACGGCGAAATACATGACTAGAAAAAATATTCTGCAGGTGTATTTGAAATGTTTTAACTAATCATCTTGTAATCAATGTCATTTCAGTTCTACTTTGAGTATGAATTATCATATGCGAGAAATGTTATTCATTTTTATGGTAACACTTTACATTAAGTGCAACCATAATCACACTCTTTCAATATTCAAAGTGCAAATAAGACCAAATTTCTCTTTGATACAGAGCTAAGAGATGGTTACAACTACACTGCCCAGCCTGAAATAGCCTTCATATTGAGAGCTATCCGTATTCATCAGGGAGCCGCTTTTCAAAATGCGGGGTATTGAAATCGCGTTTGAATGCAAGCTTGTGTTTACTTTCACTTTCGCGATCGCGCGTACTACTCTGTGAATATGGAGCGGCGGCGACCGTAACCCAACTTAATTAAATGTTTTTTATTTAAATACAAAGAAAAAAGACAGTGGAGGCGTAATGTAAACGTAGCGGTGGCATATTCTTTCCTAATCATCCTAACTATTCTGTCATGGCAACGTCACAAGACTACTTTTCGCCTCGACGAGAAATCTCGTCATATATTACTCACGAGATCTCGTCACACCCCTATTAACCACTGATTCATCATGCTGCTACAAGCATACAGTGTTGAAATGAATGACAATACGTTCATTATCGAAGTTCTAAATTTGTCTACATTTTCAGTTTACATGGTCCCATCTCTCAAATACCACAGTGGAATAACCCTGGACCCACATGTTTAGCACTGTGCAATGTAAATGGGCAAACAGTGTACAGAAAATGTCAGTTGTGCACAGCATGGCATAAGGTTCCAAAGCAGGGATTTGTTAAAATGCAAAAGGGTCATTATTGGTCATGTGAATGTAACTAAGTCACAAGTATAGACAAACATGATCACACACTCTTCCCCTAACCCTAACTTCATAGGGAAATGATAGGTGTATAGTGAATAGCACAGAGGCACCCAACCCTGGTTATATGTGAAAACACCATTTGACCAATTACTTAAATGTAACAGCCTACAAAAACAAAACAAAAAAAACCCCCACATATTTGCAATATATTTTTTCTTTATTGCAGCACTATTTGTTGTCTCTCCGTGTTACTTAGAGATCTGAACGTCATCATGGAATCTGGCCAATGACAATTGTGCGCGCCTCAAGTTTGAATATACATCCGTTCCGTTGGAGTGTGTCGCTGCTCTGCTTCTAATCTGCTGTACTGCTTCGGTCGGTGCACTAGTAATGGCTTTTACATGGATTATTTTTCTTATTTTGAGAGAACATGGGTTGTGGGGTGTTGATTGAGAACAACAAAAAAAATGCAAATACGAACAAGACATTTACCAATGGCTAACGGGCATAATGGAGAAGGTAAATATTTTATCAAATATACTTTTTTCTACTGTTATATGTAGATATAGTGCATTAAAGTGAGATGCGAATCGTGATTACATATTCTGTTACTGTGTTTTGTTATGTTTTAGTACCATCAGCTAGGGATGGGCGCTATAGCGATGTGATATACAGTATCTCACAGAAGTGAGTACACCCCTCACATTTTTGTAAATATTTTATCTTTTCA
Organism: Anabarilius grahami; assembly: GCA_003731715.1. Taxonomy (NCBI): domain Eukaryota; kingdom Metazoa; phylum Chordata; class Actinopteri; order Cypriniformes; family Xenocyprididae; genus Anabarilius; species Anabarilius grahami. The sequence continues at coordinate 121,061 of RJVU01049603.1, forward strand.
TGTGACAACACTGAAGAAATGACACTTTGATACAATGTAAAGTAGTGAGTGTACAGCTTGTATAACAGTGTAAATTTGCTGTCCCCTCAAAATAACTCAACACAGCCATTAATGTCTAAACCGCTGGCCACAAAAGTGAGTACACCCCTAAGTGAAAATGTCCAAATTGGGCCCAATTAGCCATTTTCTCTCCCCGGTGTCATGTGACTCGTTAGTGTTACAAGGTCTCAGGTGTGAATGGGGAGCAGGTATTTTAAATTTGGTGTTATTGCTCTCACGCTCTCATACTGGTCACTGGAAGTTCAACATGGCACCTCATGGCAAAGAACTCTGAGGATCTGAAAAAAAGAATTCTTGCTCTACGTAAAGATGGCGTAGGCTGTAAGAAGATTGCCAAGACCCTGACCTGCAGCACGGCAGCATAAAGCTGTTTAACAGGACAGGTTCCACTTAGCACAGGCCTCGCCATGGTCGACCAAAGAAGTTGAGTGAACGTGCTCAGCATCATATCCAGAGGTTGTGTTTGGGAAATAGACATGAGTGCTGCCAGTATTGCTGCATTACATTTACATTTACATTTATGCATTTGGCAGACGCTTTTATCCAAAGCGACTTGCATTGCATTATACTATACATTTGTATCCGAGTATGTGCAATCCCTGGGATCGAACCCATGACCTTGGCATTGCTAGTGCCATGCTCTAACCACTGAGCTACAGGAAAGCCTGCTGCAGAGGTTGAAGGGGTGAGGGGTCAGCCTGTCAGTGCTCAGACTATACGCCACACACTGCATCAAATTGGTCTGCATGGCTGTCGTCCCAGAAGGAAGCCTCTTCTAAAGATGATGCACAAGAAAGCCCGCAAACAGTTTGCTGAAGACAAGCAGACTAAGGACATGGATTACTGGAACCATGTCCTGTGGCCCGATGAGACCAAGATAAACTAATTTGGTTCAGATGGTGTCAAGCGTGTGTGGCAGCAACCAGGTGAGGAGTACAAAGACAAGTGTGTCTTGCTTAGAGTGGGAGTGTCATGGTCTGGGGCTGCATGAGTGCTGCCGCCACTTGGGAGCTACAGTTCATTGAGGGAACCATGAATGAGCAGAGCATGATCCCCTCCCTTCAGAGACTGGGCCGTAGGGCAGTTTCCGACATTATAATTACCCCAAACACACCTCCAAGACGACCACTGCCTTGCTAAAGAAGCTGAGGGTAAAGGTGATGGACTGGCCAAGCATGTCTCCAGACCTAAACCCTATTGAGCATCTGTGGGGCATCCTCAAACGGAAGGTGGAGGAACGCAAGGTCTCTAACATCCACCAGCTCTGTGATGTTGTCATGGAGGACTGGAAGAGGACTCCAGTGGCAACCTGTGAAGCTCTAGTGAACTCCATGACCAAGAGGGTTAAGGCAGTGCTGGAAAATAACGGTGGCCACACAAAATATTGACACTTTGGGCCCAATTTGGACATTTTCACTTAGGGGTGTACTCACTTTTGTGGCCAGCGGTTTAGACATTAATGGCTGTGTGTTGAGTTATTTTGAGGGGACAGCAAATTTATACGGTTATACAAGCTGTACACTCACTACTTAACATTGTAGCAAACTATTCATTTCTTCAGTGTTGTCACATGAAAAGATAATAAAATATTCACAAAAATGTGAGGGGTGTACTCACTTCTGCGAGATACTATAAAGTGGCTCGTTTTTGCTAGAATCCGCATAGCACAGTAACGTTACTGCATAAAATTATTGACAATTTGATAAAAATACATGCATGAATGAGGAATAAAGAGCGGGACATGCGTGATGTTTAAACAAGTGCAATATAAGCCGCCTCCCTTAAACAGCATCGGTCCTGAATTAAGTTGTCCGTGGCGGCTTATAGCACCTGAATGGTAAAATACATAAAACTTCTCATATTGTGAAATAATATGGTCATATCGCCCACCCCTAGTGTCTGACAGTTTTAAGACCAAACTTATAAGAAGTAAAGGAACTTTGGATTTTGGAATGAGTAATCTGAAAACAGTCATGTAACGTTACACTCATTCGACAGAGACGACATGAAAACCACCATCTCGGAATCTAAAGAATGGTGCAAACCATGATTTTGGATCTACTGTGAAGTCTTTATATGATGCTGGTGAGTAAATAGTGGCAAACCCATTTCTCTGTCAGTAAGTTAATAATTAATATTGAATTAAACAAATTAAAATTAATTTTGTGTGTGTGTGTGTGTGCTCATGATCTAGAAGTTTTGGGAATGAAAATCATCTGCCACATGATCTTCAGAGGAAGGGAGTATTCATGACATATTAACATCAATACTGTAAATGATACTGTGCCCTTATGTGTGACAGTGTGAGGAAATGCATTTGAACGTAGGCAGCTCTGCACCAAGACACCACTCTGGTTCAAACTTACGTTCTTGAGTTTAAAGGGATAGTTCACCCAAAAATGAAAATGTCATTAAGTCCTCACCCTCATGTCGTTCCACACCCATAACACCTTAGTTCATTTTCGGAACACAAATTAAGATATTTTTGATGAAATCCGAGGGTATCTGATCCACACATATGCAGCAACGTCAATGCACCTTTTGATGTCCAGAAAGGTGGTTGAATCATGTTTAAAATAGTCAAAATAGTTGTGACTACAGTGGTTCAACCTTAATGTTATGAAGCGATGAGAATATTTTTGTGCATAAAAACCAAACAAAAATAACGACTTTATTCAACAATTTGAACCATTGTCATACCTAGTGAACTCAGTGCAGGCTTCCTTGTTAACGTCCAAATTCCAGCCAATACTGAGTTGGCATTAAGGTTGAACCACTGCAGTCACGTTGACTATTTTAACCATGTTTTCAACTACCTTTCTGGACGTCAAATGTGTCGATGTGTGGATCAGATACCCTCGGATTTCATCAAAAATATCTTAATTTGTGTTCCGAAGACGAACGAAGGTCTTATGGGTTTGGAACGAAATGAGGGTGATTAATTAATGACAGAAATTTCATTTTTGGGTGAACTATCCCTTTAAATTCAAGAACGTAAGTTTGAACCAGAGTGGTGTCTTGGTGCAGAGCTGCCTACGTTCAAATGCATTTCCTCACACTGTCACACATAAGGGCACACTGCACAGTATCAAAACTAATCCATATTAATTGACTGGTTTAGTCCAAATTATCTGGTGACACGATCACTTTATTTGATGAAGAGATTGAATTTAGGCTTATATTCACATTTAAACATTCATCAACTCACACATCAGTTGTGAAACAGAAGCTCAAGCATGTTCGCTAGCAGTTTCGGTTGAGCATCTGTTTGTTCGCTGATCAGTGTTTATATGCGAGTAAAAGGTCTGAATTAAAGGGTTAGTTCAAAATGAAAATTCTGTCATTAATTACCCACCCTCATGTCGTTCCAAACCAATAAGACCTTTGTTCATCTTTGGAACACAAATTAAGATCTTTGATGAAATCCGAGAGCTTTCTTAACCATCCATAGGCAGCAACAGAATTGCAACTTTCAAGGTCCAGAAAGGAACTAAAGATATCGTTAAAATAGTTCAACCTTAATGTTATGAAGTGATGAGAATCATTTTTGTGTGCAAAAAATGAGCAAAATTAATGACTTTATTCAACATACGCTTCTCTTCCATGCAGGCTCACTATTGGCCAGCTCCAGCATCACACGCATGTGTCGTGAAGCTCAAGTGAACAGAGTCGGCCAATACTGAGCCAGCATTCTGATGTAGAACTCAGAAGTGCTGCGTGTTTACTACGTGAATAGTGAAGTAGAATGATGTGGAAGAGAAGAGATGGTTGAATAAGGTCTTAATTTTTGTTTTGTTTTTGCACACAAAAAGTATTCTCGTCGCTTCATAATATTAAGGTTGAACCACTGTAGTCACGTTGACCATTTTAACGATGTCTTTAGTTCCTTTCTGGGCCTTGAAAGTGGTCGTTGTGTTGCTGTCAATGGAGGGATCAGAAATCTCTCAGATTTCATCAAAAATTTGTGTTCTGAAAAAGACAGAAGGTCTTATGGGTTTGGAATGACATTAGATTGACTAATTAATGACAGAACTTTCTTTTTGGTTGAAATAACCCTTTAAATCTGTTCATCATATAGTGATTTAACTTAATTTAAACTAAACTACTCAATTCAAATGGATTAGTTTTACAATCTCTTTATGAACTTAAGCGTCAAAGTTTCAGTTGCGTAGCTGTTTATGGAGGGACAGAAATCTCTAGGATTTCATCAAAAATATCTTAATTTCGTGTTCTGAAGATGAACGAAGGTCTTACGGGTTTGGAACGAACTGAGGGGGAGTAATTAATGACAGAAATTTCATTTTTGGGTGAACCATCAAATTTCACCCAAAATGAAAACTCTGACCCTCATGTCTTTTCAAACTTGTATGACTTTCTTCTGTGAAACAAAATATTTTGAAGAATGTTGGTAAACAAACATTGGACCAAAATTTATGGACAAAAATCACCAAGACATTTCTCAAAATATCTTGTGTTCCACAGAAGAAAGTCACTTACAGGTTTGAAAAGACATGAGTAAATAACGATTTTCATTGTGTGGAAAAATGTATCCATTGAAAAATGGATACATGTACTTGGAAAAAGGTATCCTTTTTTTGAATCCTCAGCTGTTCATATAGCCACAAGGTCTTATAAATGTCAAACGTTGTTTAAAGGAAAGGTACAAAAATGGGGTGCTTTTTATGAATTTTTCAGTGAATCAATTTTTATTTGTCTTTCTTTTTTTAAGGATCCAGCTGACTACTGGAGATTTGGAGGAGGAGCTCTTTATGTGTCTGTCACTTCTGGTGCAGAATCATGGACCTTTTGTTGAATGTTTTGGATTTTACTTATTACACTTATATAGCTATAGAATTTGGAATTAAAAGACAATGTAATGTTAGACCACATGTATTATCAGAGCTAAATGGTGGCCACAGGGGTCAGTCAAATATCGAAGAAAATGTAAAACTGATTTTGAAAACACTAGCTAAAGTACAAAGCTAACAGTAAACATTACAATTTGATCCTTTCTCCATCTGTTTCAAAAGTAATGATCTCATCATGATAGTAACCCTAACTTATAAGATAGAAATGCATTTTTTTTATTTTTTCAATTCCTCCTGGGGGCTCTAATTTACATTTGAATAATGAAACTTTTAAAATCAATAACAGTGTGAAACAGTGACAATCTTATATGTATCAGTTTTGCATTTCTTCAGTTTGAAGTTTATTTGAATATTTAACATTTTATAAAATTTATTAAACTGTTCTGTTAACTAGTACAGTATTTTAAATGTTAAATGTATTTCATTTAAAATATTATATATATTTTAATACAGTATTACTACTGTAATACTGTATTAAAGTATTTTTTTGTCTTCCAAAATTAAACTTAATTTAGAATCTTAAGCATGCTTTAACACTTTGAAGGTTTATTTTTTTAATCACCTGTAAAATAATGGTGTTTCTCTGCAGAACTTTTAGTACTGTCACTTTTTTGAAGGTGTTTTTATCATTATAGGAAAAATCTGTAAAATAATAGTGTTTCTCTGCAGAACTTTTAGTACTGTCACTTTATTGAAGGTGTTTGATCATAATAAATCAAGGATAAATCTGTAAAATAAGTTTTACGCTATANAAAAAAAAAAAAAAAAAAGTAAATGACTGGCAGCTACAGTCAAACAAAAACCCTAAAATTAAAGGAAAATTTGTAAAATAATTGTTTTTCACTAAAAAAAAAACTTAAATTAAATTCTGTAAAATTGTTTTTGCACTTTATTTGACAAGATATTTTACGTTAATTTTATGGTTTTTGTTTGGCAGCCATAGCTGCCAGTCAATTACCACTTTTTTACGAGTTTTTTTTAATTTTTTTTACAGTGTATGCTTGAGTTACAACAACTTCCTGTTTCATGATGATAATAGCATGCTTTAGCACTCAGCTAGGTGTTGCTAGCATGTTTTAGAATGTTTGTAGCATGTTTAACACTCAACTGCATATTTTAGTATGTTGCTAGTAGTGCATCACAGTGTTAAACATGTCACTTCCTGTTGCCAGTGGGTGGCACCATTACCATAACAATATTTTACATGTTGATGTGTTCAGGGCAGGACTGTTCTCAAATATGTGAAGTTTGGAGTACATCAGACATTGTATGCCCGAGTTACAACAACTTCCTGTTTTGTGGTGTTATTAGCACTTTGCATGATTAAAGTGTTGCATGATTAAATGTGTTTCTTGCATGTTTGGTACTTCATGGCATATTTAAATGTGTTTCAGGGAGTGAATTTCAGTGTAAAGCATGCCATTTCCTGTTGCCAGCAGGTGGCGCTATGACTAACTGAATATTGGCATGTTGATGTCTTTAGGCCATGACTCTTACAACAACTTCCTCTTTCATGGTGAAACATCGAAATTTGTCAGGCTGCCACGGACATGCCCTTTAGCAAAAAAACTCAAGATCTTCACAATTTAATGTCACAAAGGCATTTAGATTAAACTGACCAAATATAATGTCGATCTGATTAAATCTCTAAGAGGAGTTCGTTAAAGTACAATGTCTGGAAATGGCAAAAACTTTGCAGAGAATATTCAAAATCTCTCACTTCCTGTTGGGTTTTCAGATTTTGCACCCAAGGACTTTTTTGTAGGTATTGGGCTGTTACATGTCTACCCAATTTCATACTTATAAATGCATATATTGTCTACTTAGGGCCTGAATTTTAGCACAGGATTGTGGGTTTTGCAGATAATTTTACTCATTCCCACAAGTTCTATACATATTCCCCCAGTTTCCCAGACAAGGCTTAAACTAGTCCTAGACTAAAATGCATGTTTGAGCCGTTTTAACTGAAAGCAACTTGTACTGACATATCTTAAAATATGTCAGTGCCATTGTTTTGACTCAAGATGCACACAAATAATGTTTTTTTCTAGCGTAGGTTTATAAAAGCTACTTAAATATCCTAATTGAACTAAGGCCTAATTCTGGCTTAAGCTAAGCCATCTGTGAAACCGGGCCATAATGTGCTACATTCCTGCAAACAATTCTTAGCATGCAGGTTGAATGATTAAACTACTAATTCGATCTGTTCATCTGGATTAATTAATTTTAAATCTTGCTGTCACACTGTAATTTCACAAGTAAATCAGTAAGTGAATCAGTGCAACTGCATCTTCCCTCTCTCTCCGAGTTAGGGTTAAGCACCTTCTCACATATTTGGGTGCGAATTAGGAAAAAAGATCTACCAGCTGCAGTTGATGATGATATTCTAGGTATTATTAACTGCTAATTGTGACTCTCACAATTCTGATTCTGTTTCTCAACAATTGTGACAAACTGGCAATTGTAAGTCAAAGTCCAAATGATAAAGTACACTAATAGATACCGCATTATGCCACTTCAAAAGCACACTTGACATGGCAGAAAACATGATGACTGTGGGTTTTTTAGTGAGCAATCAGCGTGGTGAAATTAAAGGTATCTTAGTCTGTGACCACTGACCAGTGTGTACAAGCTTGATGACTGCTGTAAATAAATTGACTATTAAAAAGAAAAGCTGAACATTAGTTCAAAAAATATTATAATTTTCTTTCTTTTTTTAAATCTTACTGCCTTTAGTTAGCTTATTTGGGAATAAATGTAAAAATGCATAAAAACACTAACTTGATGAAATTTATACTTAGTAAAAAGAACATTACATAGTGTAAAAATACAAATTAGAATTGTATTTGGTCTCTTTATATGTAATGTTCATTTAACCAGGAAAATTGTGTAACAGGGACATACATTTACATTTGATATACAGTGGGTACAGAAAGTATTCAGACCCCCTTAAATTTCTCACTCTTCGTTATATTGGAGCCATTTGCTAAAATCATTAAGTTAATTTTTTCCCCTCATTAATGTACACACAGCACCCCATATTGACAGAAAAACACAGAATTGTTGACATTTTTGCAGATTTATTAAAAAAGAAAAACTTAAATATCACATGGTCCTAAGTATTCAGACCCTTTGCTCAGTATTTAGTAGAAGCACCCTTTTGATCTAATACAGCCATGAGTCTTTTTGGGAAAGATGCAACAAGTTTTTCACACCTGGATTTGGGGATCCTCTGCCATTCCTCCTTGCAGATCCTCTCCAGTTCTGTCAGGTTGGATGGTAAATGTTGGTGGACAGCCATTTTCAGGTCTCTCCAGAGATGCTCAATTGGGTTTAAGTCAGGGCTCTGGCTGGGCCATTCAAGAACAGTCACGGAGTTGTTGTGAAGCCACTCCTTCGTTATTTTAGCTGTGTGCTTAGGGTCATTGTCTTGTTTGAAGGTAAACCTTTGGCCCAGTCTGAGGTTCTGAGCACTCTTGAGAAGGTTTTCGTCCAGGATATCCCTGTACTTGGCTGCATTCATCTTTCCCTCGATTGCAACCAGTCATCCTGTCCCTGCAGCTGAAAAACACCAACACAGCATGATGCTGCCACCACCATGCTTCACTGTTGGGACTGTATTGGACAGGTGATGAGCAGTGCCTGGTTTTCTCCACACATACCGCTTAGAATTAAGGGCAAAAAGTTCTATCTTGGTCTCATCAGACCAGAGAATCTTATTTCTCACCATCTTAGCAAACTCCATGTGGGCTTTCAGGTGTCTTGCACTGAAGAGAGGCTTCCGTCGGGCCACTCTGCCATAAAGCCCCGACTGGTGGAGGGCTGCAGTGATGGTTGACTTTCTACAACTTTCTCCCATCTCCCGACTGCATCTCTGGAGCTCAGCCACAGTGATCTTTGGGTTCTTCTTTACCTCTCTCACCAAGGCTCTTCTCCCCCGATAGCTCAGTTTGGCCGGACGGCAAGCTCTAGGAAGGGTTCTGGTCGTCCTAAATGTCTTCCATTAAAGGGTTATGGAGGCCACTGTGCTCTTAGGAACCTTAAGTGCAGCAGAAATTTTTTTGTAACCTTGGCCAGATCTGTGCCTTGCCACAATTCTGTCTCTGAGCTCTTCAGGCAGTTCCTTTGACCTCATGATTCTCATTTGCTCTGACATGCACTGTGAGCTGTAAGGTCTTATATAGACAGGTGTGTGGCTTTCCTAATCAAGTCCAATCAGTATAATCAAACACAGCTGGACTCGAAGGTGTAGAACCATCTCAAGGATGATCAGAAGAAATGGACAGCACCTGAGTTAAATATATGAGTGTCACAGCAAAGGGTCTGAATACTTAGGACCATGTGATATTTTTAGTTTTTCTTTTTTAATAAATCTGCAAAAATGTCAACAATTCTGTGTTTTTCTGTCAATATGGGGTGCTGTGTGTACATTAATGAGGAAAAAAATGAACTTAAATGATTTTAGCAAATGGCTGCAATATAACAAAGAGTGAAAAATGTAAGGGGGTCTGAATACTTTCCGTACCCTGTGTCTCTGTGTCTGTGTGTCTCTGTGTCTCTGTGTCTGTGTGTCTGTGTGTCTGTGATTAAAAAAAAAAAATTTAAAAAAAAAAAAGGGACTTTGCATCCTCTTTTTAAAACAACACTGAATGAAAATTATATAGTCAGTATTTATGATACATGTATTTCAAATACAAAATAGTATTTGATAGGGTTGGTGAAAATGGCTTTGTATTTTGTATCAAAATACTGTAAAATACTTTGTAAGAAGTCTAAATGATGAGATTATAAAATTGCGGCCTCTAATTGGTGCCTACTTAGTTTGCAGAGACTTGTTGAGATCAGAACAAAAACTTGATCCATACGGAAGAAGGTGGTCAAGGTAAGAAACGTGCAGGCTGCCAGCTTTCCATCAATTTTTTGCATGAATTCCTATCATTTTTAACAGTTCCTGTTAAGTTTTGGTATACGCTTTGGTAGACTCGGCAAAACAGTTCACCAATTTAAATAATGTTTTTGAAAACTATTATACCGAGCAGCAGCCCCCTATATTTATGATTAACAATCAAATGATTAATTAGTTAGAAACTAGTTGCTATGAATACAGGTGCCATCAGTTGTCTTCTTATAAATGACTTGTCTGTCATCGAGTCAGTGTTGCTGATGCAAACCAGGCCCTTTGTTACCAAAAACCAACTAAATTAGGATACAATTATGAGTCATTCGCAAACATTAAACTGTTGATTACTTTAAAACTAACCTTCATCTGGGAGATCACAGGGATGTGTGAATATTTGATCTGTAGCCACAATATGTAAATTTCGCCGCTAGAGGTCGCTCATTCAAAACAAAGGCGTAGCTTGATTTCACGGAATCATGGGAGGTGTTGTCTTCACGTCTACAGCCGGTGGAAAAGAATTGGGATGGGACTCGGGCAGAAATCATGTTCATGGAGGAGATTATTAAAGTTACTGTAGTATGAAGCAGAGCAGGGCCGAGTGCTGTGGGAGCAGAACAAGGCCGCTGGAGTGATTGCTAATGAGAGACGAGCGCGACACGTATCGAGAGCAGCGGAACTTTTATTATGCCACAGTTGCCACTTCCAGTCATGCGTACGTGAGGTAAAGCAGTGCTGTTTTATCATATTAGATATATTTGCTGAAAGTTGTTATAGTGCTACTCTGTGCATTCGTTCGGCGGCTACTATGAAACACTTGTTGCACACTGCAGTAAGCTAGATCGATATTAGTCATGGTGAAACATAGTACTCACGGTAAATCAAGAAAACGAGATTTAAACAAATAAGACTTAAAGTGTTGAGCTGTATAACGATTAGTTTTCTGTCGATGAGTGTATCCAAACAGTTGCTCACCTGTCTAATAAAACACATAATATACTAATGCGTCTTTGATGTTTCCATGGTTTCTACAAAATAAAAGGGTCATTCTACAGAAACGTCCACTTTTGGTATGACAAAATGTCTTAAAATGTATTTCTTTTTCTAACATTTAAACTTAGACCACATTATTATATTACTCTTTGACTTTATGAATACACATAAATGACAGCTTAATGATTTTTTATTTTTTTTGTACATTTATTTAAAGACTGCCTGTCCAGTTTTTTGTCACTGCTGTTACCTTACTTCTCTGGCATTTTTAAACATTTTTATGAAATATTATTTCTAAATTTTTTCTGCACATGCAGTCAGAGTTACAGAATAATAATGATAATGCAAAAAATAAGGAGATTGTGTTATTTATTTTAATCAGGTTAGTTAAAAGTGTGATTGAATGATGATAATTCAATTGCACAACCATGTATTTGCTATAACAATGAAAATATTTGAAAAACAGTTATAAAAAGTAATGATACAATCCTTTAAATCTTAATTCTTGAGTGTAGCAGAATTCAATGGATGTAAAATTATTATGATGTCACATATGACACATTTTATTTAATGTGACAGACAAAAAACGGTAACACCAGTGACAAAATGAATCACCAGTGACGTACATAGGACCAAAGATCCTTAATTTTTCAACTATAATTAAGTAGATTGGACAAATTGTTTTTACATTTGGTGTACAATAAAAGACTTATCATTGACACTTAGTGAAAGCAGTCAGAAAAAGATCATGAACAACATTTTAAAACTGTCTGTAAAATACACTGTCTGTAAAGTTGCTGCACTGAATTTAGCCAAATACCCTTAATTTAGCCAAATCTGCCCAAAGGAGGATTAACAATGAGAAAGAAGTTAAAATTATGTAATCTTAGTGCTATTTTATGCAAAAGAACTAAACGAATAGCTTTAAATAAAGTTTATCTATAAACGGGTAACACCAGTGACGATAACACTAGTGAGAATTTCATAAAAAGGTAACACCAGTGACAGTAACACCAGTGACATTTTTCATGAAAAATGCATTTTACAAAATGGCTGCTGCAAGGTCTCAATCCACATGTTGTCAATCATGATATATTCACTAAATCAAGTAGTTTAATCCATTTGAATTCTAGTTTTTTATAATTCCCTAACAATAAAGTAGGTCACACCAGTGACTTCAACTAAAAGCTTCATATGAAATTATGATTTTCTAATTAAAATTTCTGATAATTGAAAAGAGATAGTGGACTTTCTATTGGCCTTTCTTCATGGATCTTCAGGAAATAGGAAGAAGGAAGTCAAGTGATGTCATCAGTGTGATTATTTCAAAATAAGAGATTTTTGTTAAAGGTAACACCAGTGACAACACCAGGGGACCACTACATTCATGAAATATTTTATAATATTTATTTGGCATTTGTTTTTTTTATGTCATTTACATTATATATTTGATAGTTATGCATACATTATTGTATTTGAAATGGTAGAAAAACCTGTTTGTGAGCTCAAAATAAAGCACTTTCCCTCTGTACATGACTGTGGGGACGAGCACTTCTGTGGCACTTGGAATTTTTATAATTAATTAAAAAACAAATATTGCCACATTGATGACTCAAGAAGGTTTAATTGTTCAAATAACATATTGTTTCATATTAAAATATAAAAAAAATTGTAATCCTAAAGTGTTTTTCAAGTGTAATATTTCTGATAAGTCTAGGGACAGAAAAGTGGACGTTTCTGTAGAATGACCCAAAACACGAAATTGAGGGTAATGATGTCATTGATAGGCGACGCACGGACACGGTCTGTGCCCTGGTTAAAATTGCTTATCTCTCTGGATTTAAACATTCTTGGAAACATTTGGGATAATGTAAGTACACAAGTCAACAAAACATAACTCTGATCTAGTGGTTTTTGGATATTTTAATCCAAAAATCCTACATATTGTGCCTTTAACTGGTTTCATATGTCAGATTTATTGCATGACTCGGGCTGAGAAAAGCTGTTGCTACCAAAAATTGTTTACTTAATCAACTGAATCAGTGTAATGGTGAAGAGATTGATCTAATAGGCCAAATGATGGAATGTTTGCAAAGAAATGTCATGCTCCCTTGTTAAAGTATTTTTAAAATATAAAAATACAGTAGTTTATTTTAATACACTTAAAATTAAGATATTTGGTATTTTATTTTAAAACACATTTTGATTTATTTTTGCCCAACCCTGTGTACCTGTGTGTACGTGTGTGTGAATATATATTATATATAAATATATACAGCTTTCCTGCAGCTCAGTGGTTAGAGCATGGCACTAGCAATGCCAAGGTCATGGGTTCGATCCCAGGGATTGCACATACTCCGATACAAATGTATAGTATAATGCAATGCAAGTCGCTTTGGATAAAAGCGTCTGCCAAATGCATAAAAAATGTAAAAAAAAAAAAATGTAAATAAATATATATAAAAAAAGTCATGTAACACAAAGGCTGTATAACACTTTTGAATCTTGTAACATGTTAAATGTAAAGAATGAGCTGAATACAGGTAAACATAATAAAGACAAAAAGTCATACTAACCTCCACGCCCGTGTAATTTTCAAAGAAGAACAGGACCATACTCTGATATAATGAATATACACGGTCATCCACAGTGTGATAGAGTCTTGTCGGCAGCACAGTGGACAGCAGACGCCAGACGCTCCAGGACAGCAGGTAAGCCGGAGCGGTGCCCAGCATCACCGCCGCTGGAAGCCAGTACCGCAACGAGTATGTGTGCACGACTAGAGACAGCAGCATTTTGGCTGGAAAACCCAAATGACTTAAGCGAATCTCTACACAGCTAAAACTCAAACTAACTCAGTAACGACCCTGCCCAACATGCATTGATCTTTTAGCCCAAACCAGTCGGTTTCAATCAATAATCAAGAAACAACTGTACTAATAATTTCGATCAAGGAAGAAAAAAAAAGTTAATGCCAAATTTCACGTCTTCTAGAAACTTCCTCCAGGTTTAAGCATTGCATCCTTTTTAATGCAAAACACTTCCTTAAGTGTGATTCTGGTCTTATAAGGCACAATTCATAAAGACAGTAAGATTATATACACACAAACTGTGCTTCTACACTTTGCTCTCACTACACTCCGACTTTCCCTAGTAACGTTACTACTCTAAAAAAGGAGACTAGAAGTACATGCAATTCTTTATTTGCTAAACCCTCCAGAGGACATGATCTAAGCATGGAGAACACTTTTACAACTTATTTTATACCATAACAACATAAAAACAAACGCAATGTCTTACAAATACACCCAGCCACATTGCTCGTTCCCAAAAGTCATAACACGCCTTCCAGCCTCCATATTACATGATTGTTATCTGCCACATGCTTGTATCGCGCTCGCTGATTGGCTGATGAACGAGTTCCGGTGTTACGAGATTTTCGATTTCCGTGGGCGGAGAAAACTTATTCACGAGTTTCCTAGACCTAGACATTTAAGATTAAGAGTATTTAGTTCGCGCTTATTGTGTCGCAGCACGTTTTATGGATTATTATCATAAAGGTTACTAGTTTCAGCGTCGCAGTTTATGACTAATCTGAAACCTTTTCGTAGAAGTTTATAATGCATTCATTATTATGCAGTCATCCATAACTGAATGACAGGCATTCACTTCGTTAGGATAAACTGGCTTCAGGTCGTTGTGCTCTTTCTTTGTACATTGCGATTTTTTTTTTTTTTTAAAACAAAGGCTTTTTTATTAGTTATCCTTAACTGAATACATCACTGAATGTAACAACTGAAATAAACCTGTACAAATATATGGACTAGTATATTTGAAACTCTAGCCTGGTATGACTGTTCTTACATTTTTGATATTTGATGATAGATTTGCAGATGAACAATTTTTTAATAACGTAATTTTCCTGAAATACAAATCTTTTATAACATTATACATGTCTTTTTGCTCAATTTAATGCATCCTTGTTGAATAAAAGTATCAATTTCTTTTAAACATTTACATTTATGCATTTGGCAGATGCTTTTATCCAAAGCGACTTACATTGCATTATACTATACATTTTGCATCTGAGTATTTTAAATGATATGATTCCATACTTTTGAATGGTATTTTAATGCAATTGCATTTTGAGTTGTGGCCAAGGGTGCAAATACTTTTTGGGGCCACAGTATGGAAAAAGACAGATCTTTTTGTTGTTGTAAAAATAGTTTTAAATATATTAAAATGTTCATTAAAATTTAAAGAGTGGTAAAAAAAAGAAAGAAAAAAAAGCCAGAAATATTTAAAACTAGACATTTCTTTTTTTTTCAATACATAGTGACAGACTGAATTTGAAAGGGGGTATCTTATTATATGAAAGGGACTTAAATATTAATCTAAGAATAGTTTTATTACATGTCATATTTTACATCCAGAGACTGCTAGCTTGGTGTTGGCAAGTCCAAGGCCCTGTTCCAAATGGCACCCTATACAGTCTCAGTCTTCCTAAGAGTCAAGTCAAGTCACCTTTATTTATATAGCGCTTTTTACAATGCAGATTGTGTCAAAGCAGCTTTACATTGATAACTGGTACATCATTTTGGCTGCACAGCAGCTCTTAAAGAATAGTGTCAATGCAGGCAGATCAGAAGCACTGTTGATTAAATGTCAAGTA
>RJVU01049603.1:145249-161412 GCA_003731715.1 Anabarilius grahami
ACATAACACATTATCAATTTATATTTTCAAATCCGTTAAAGGATTATTAGGCTGCATAAAATAGGTCAGCCGGAACCGGGAAAACTTTCTATAACACCAGATGTACTCGTTACATCAGAAAAAGAATGGCATCTACGCTAATATTAGTCTTTCTGTTTATCCCGAGGCTTACCGTAGTCAACCGGATCCGGGCCGTATCCAGCTGAGACCAAGGACCGGAGCCATGACACGACCACAACGCAGCCCTGAAGTATCAGCAGAGATCGAGTCGACTAGATCATCCATTGTGAAGGCCTCATCGACTCGAGAGCCAGTAGCACAGTTCCTCAACAAACCGTCCATACCGGCGTGATGAATACAATCCTCAACTGGACATGACCGCAACGCAGCCCTGAAGTATCAGCAGAGATCGAGTCGACTAGATCATCCATTGTGAAGACATCATCAACACGACAGCCAGTAGCACAGTTCCTCAACAAACCGTCCATACCGGCGTGATGAATACGATCCTCAACTGGATGGAACTGAAATAAACACTTTGATTGTTGCGATCCTATCAGACTTATGATAGCAACCTGATTCGTAACAAAGCACTGTTCGCCAGAGGAGAACTGGCCCCCTGACTAAGCCTGGTTTCTCCCAAGGTTTTTTTTCTCCATTTTAACACCTGTTTGCCACCTGATGGAGTTTGGGTTCCTTGCCGCTGTCGCCTTTGGCTTGCTTAGTTGGGGACACTTGACATTTGACTTGACATTTGATATTCAACAGTATTCTTGACATTTAATCAACAGTGCTTCTGATCTGCCTGCATTGACACTATTATTTAAGAGCTGCTGTGCAGCCAAAATGATGTACCAGTTATCAATGTAAAGCTGCTTTGACACAATCTGCATTGTAAAAAGCGCTATATAAATAAAGGTGACTTGACTTGACTTTGACTGTCGGGAATAAGTCTGCACTGAAGGTGAAAAGTGCGCAAAGGGGGAGCTTGCGAGCATCCTCCTGAAACCTAAAATGACAAATGGGACACCCTGCGGTCTCATGGACTCTCAACGGACACGAGCACTTATCAGCCATTGTAAGTCAACAAGACCGAAAGTGCATATGAAGTATGCCATTTGGGACAGGGCCGGAACTTCCAACTCACCAGACCTGAGTAATCAGTCTGAAAGAATTAGCCAATTAGAACCAAGCACCGCCTACTCACTACCTCATTCACCATGGAACTGACATCATTCTACCACCTCATCAGTCAGTTTAAATATAATAACTGCTCTTGAGCCCTTTTGTCACTTTAATCAGAATGAATAAGCCAATCTTTTTATCTGCACTGTTTGTTCACTGGTTTGCACTCTATCTGCCATGTGCCTTGCGCTGCTTTATTTAACTTTATTTATTTATTTTTATATATAAATTTTATTATGTCTTTTTTTACATCCCCTTATTGTATAGTTATATCTTATATTTTATATTGATCTTGTATAGTTATATCTTATATTTTATATTGATCTAGATTCTTAAGCTCTACTGTTAGTGTTATCTGTATGCACCGGGGGTCTGAGAGTAACGCAATTTCGATTCTCTGTATGTATGTACTGTACATGTGGAAGAATTGACAATAAAGCAGACTTGACTTGACAACTGTCTGTTGATTGGCTTTTGTGAAATATCCTCTATTATGATGAAAACAATTAAGAGAAATCGTGCTTCGTAAATTCTTGTCTGTCAAATAGGCATCATTCAGAAATTAAGCTTATTATAATGAAAAACAAGAAAAAAGGGACCTTTTATTATGGAAAAAAGAGAAAGATTTCACAGATAACACGTATCAGTGGGATTTCAGTACAACAAACATCCAGATTTTAGTTTTTCCAAAGAAAGTGTTTTTTGGATAACTGGTATCAGTCTCAGAGAGGTTTGTTAAATAGTTTCCCAAGTCTTCTTAGGTAAATGGAAAACCAATTTAAAGCGGTTGTTTCACATTATTACGCATCCAAGCTTTATAATGGGAGTGAACAGGAGTCATGAGTATGAGCTGAAGAAAGTGTACTCCACATGGCTCCAGGGGGTTAATAAAGGCCTTCTGAAGCGAAGCGTTTGTGTAAACGAATTATCCATATTTGCGTGATTTATTTTCCCAAACCAGTTAAGCGCAAACCACGCCCCTTACGTTAAAACCCCACCCCGCAGCCTTGACTCACGTCTCTAGTTCGATTTCATTGGTCAACTAAATCACAGCGCTGATTTGCCACACCGCCCCACATGAAAAAATACTATAGTCATTTATATTAAATACGATAGTGTTTGTATTTTAGTATTTACATCACTTTGTTTATGAATGCTCCAGAATACTGTAGTATTAACTATAATGAACTGATAAACTGTAATGAACACTACAGTTTACTGTAGTAAAAACTAAAGTATAATACTACAGTGTATTGTAGTATAAGACACCCTATAGTTGTAGAATACTTAGTACAGTATTGGGTAATTTGTTTATATTACTATAGTTTTTATATTATTAAACTATAGAATTTACCACCACAAATTAATTCAAGTACTTTACTATAGTATGGTTCAAAACACTATAGTATTTACGATTAATTACTATAGTATTTTTCATGTGGGAAACTAATTTTAATACAATACCCAACATACAAAAGGGATACACAAGTGTGTATACAAAGTGAAACGTTGCACACACAATTTACAACTTAAAAAAATAAAAAGGATGCATAAAGTGAATAAAAAGAGCATAAAACTACACACATATAGGCTATAAAACACCCACAAACAGGAGGTTCTTAACACTGAGAAAAGTACTGCAAACTGAGCATGGAAAAATCTGCAAACACAACAAAAGGGTTTAAAAAAAAACAAACACCTTTTTTATTCTTTAGCTTATTCTTCATTCTTTAGTATAGCCCTACAAACATATGACCTCATTACCCTGCAGTCTAAGGCTACCTGAAGCTGCGCAGACCAATCGGAGTATGACATCAAAGTACCCAGAGACTGATTTGAAAGCACACCTTTCTTTGAAATAATTTAATGATTACAAATGATCACAGAGCTGATTAACCACAGAGCTGTGGTATTTTTAATTAAACAGATAAAATGCAAAAATGCCATGGTACACAAAAACAATATTACATACAATTCACAGTGCTATCAAGAACATTAAAAGGATGCATGAAATTAAATTTTTTTCTGTGCAGTTCCTAGTGTAAACAAGTTTATGAATATGATTTTTAATAAAACTTCATAACCTGCAGTCCTAACCTAGAATTCATAAATAATACTTTGTTTGCAGTATAGGGTTAGTTCACCCAAAAATTAAAATTCTGTCATTAATTACTCACCCTCATGTCATTCTACACCCATAAGACCTTCGGTAATCTTCAGAACACAAATTAAGATATTGTTGATGAAATCCGATGGCTCAGTGAGGCCTCTATTGTCAGCAATAACATTTCCTCTCTCAAGATCCATAAATGTACTAAAAACATATTTGAAAGTTCATGTGAGTACAGTGCTTCTATCTTAATATTATAAAGCGACAAGAATACTTTTTGTGCGCCAAAAAAATAAAATAACTTTTCAACAATATCTAGTGATGGGCCGATTTCAAAACACTGCTTCGAAGCTTTACGAATCTTTTGTTTCGAACTAGTGATTCGGATCGTGCATCAAACTGCTAGACTGCTGAAATCACGTGACACGGCAATCTGAACCACTGATTCGATTTGTAAAGCTTCAAAGCAGTGTTTTGAAATCGGCCATCACTAGATATTGTTGAAAAGTTATTTTGTTGTTTTGTTTTCTGAAGATGAACAAAGGTCTTATGGGTGTAGAACGACATGAGAGTGAGTAATAAATGACATAATTTTCTTTTTTGGGTGAACTAACCCTTTAAGTACCACCCAATGCACAATAAATAACATTTTACCTTTACATTTTAAATTTACATTTTACAGATGTTATAAATAATGTTTCAATAGGTTATTTATTTATTTATTATTTTTTACTGCATGTATTCACAAAAATAAATATGCATATTTAATGTTACTAGTGCTTTGTCAATGTTAAGATTCTTTTTAATATGCCAATAAAACATACTGCAGCTTTCTCCAAGTCTCTATCACTTAATTTCTGTAAAACAAAATGACAAATGTTTACTTTTTACATAGGGGTACTTTCATGCCTCCTTTGTACTTGCGCTCTTATTGGAACTGAACTTTGACGGTTGATGATGACAGGACGAAAACACAAGGCTGCAAGATGGCTTAAAAACATATAATGAGAAAAGAATCGTCAATTTTATAACGATTTATATTTAAAAATCATACTTTACCTGAGAAATATCAGATGTTTTAATATTACTTTCTGTAGCAAGGAATCTTGATCGGTGGAATGCCTCCCAATGGCCAAGTGCAACGTCTGTCACACGTGCTTCGTAGTACATCTCTAGTTTCGTCAGGTGACGAAAAGGTTGAATAATTGAGGGAGGTTAAATGCTTTTGTCCTCTGAAGTATTTTGTCTTTCAAGACACGCATAGCAGCTTCCACATAGTTATTTGTTTGGTTGCCACGTGTTGGCAAGTCCCTTCTATAGCTGAGAGCCCAACTCTCACGTCGACTGTAAAGACTCTGTAGGTAGGTCAGGAACTTCTTGTATCTGTAATGAGTTACAAAAAAAAACAAAAAAACTGTAAAGAATAAATACAGTACAAAAGCCTCTAAATAGGCCTCTCAGAGTAAACACACCAGAAATAATAAGAAAATATTCAAGCTAACTCTACCTGTCTACTATTTTCTATACCTGGTGGTCAAAGGGTTGTTCAGGGCTTGCTGGTAGAGTAATTCAACCGGACTCATCTCCCTGGCATAAAGCATGTCTTTTACTATGCTGAACAGTGTCTGTCTTTCCTTCATCTCAACTTTGTGTTCTTTGTTCCACAACCACCTCCACACAGCTTGCAAAAGATGAAATATGCAGAGAAGCTGTGTGGCTTCAGGAAAGACCTGGGCTATAGTTCCCTTTTCTGCCTTTGAGTCATCTGTAAGAAACACACAAGGGCCTGCCTCACCTCGCCCTCCAAAGGCATCTTTTGTCAATAAGGACTTAAACAGCTCCAATCCCTCACTAATTGTCCTCTCATCTTTGACTGGGTTATTACTATCCCAAGAGGAAGACCACCTGCACAGGTGTGTAAGAGAAGGAGAAACACCCTGCAGTTCTCCCGGTCCATGTTACCAGAAGAATCCATAAAACACATTTCTCCACTATTGGAAAGACTGTGTGTTCGTTTCATCAACGGGGAACAAATGGCTACAAGTGGTGTTCCTGCTGAAGACATAGCAAGCTTTGCACAGCTGTCATCACATGCTGCATTGTAGGATTCTACCTGCCTTTCCAAAGCTGCTAGCATTCCCTCCCCACTCTGCTCTCCAAACTCCTGCTTATTTACCTTCTGATACAGTCTGCAAATGAAATAATTTTTTTGAACTACATAGGTCTGTCAAAGCTACTGATTTTACTTTGTAGACCTAGTACAATTTCACATACCTGTAGCAAAACTGAAGGTCTGGGCAAAGGGCACGGTTGGCTGAGGCATATACATATTTGTTGCCATGCTCAGCCAGCAGGTCACTTTTAAGTACAGCCAGAGCTGATGTTGGGCTGTGCCCGATCTCAAACAACTGAGTCAGGGACTCTATTGCCTTGGCCCCTACATCCCTGTGTCTCAGTGCCTCCGCAACAAAGATGTTATGATTATGTACATTATACAAATGCACAGAAGTTGGGTAGGTGGGTATATGGAGATCATTGCTCCTGAAAAATAAAAACACATCTCACAAAGGAGCTGGCAAAAACACTTATTTTATCTCATCTTCATATTTCTAACTCACCTACTAGATCCTCCCCTTTTGTCTACAGCCTTCACCAGAGTGCAAACCATTTTTGCCTCACAGCATGTATTTTTTGACAACCGTCTTTGATTAGCCGTGCCTGATCGAACACAAACATTGTGCTGGCACCTATAATGAGCCTACAGATATAGATCAAATATGAATGTTTAAATATACAGAACTGTGCACAAATCTTCGGAATGTTAGATTTTATTTAGTCATTTATATCTTTTGTATTAGTGTGCCAGTAAAAAAAAAAAAAAAAAAGTTTACATTTCTAAACTTTCATTTTGCCATTAATTGTTATTATTATTATTATTATTACTACTACTTTATTTATCTAGGAAAACATCAAATTGTGATGCATCTCTTCTTCCAGAGAGTCCTGGCTGACAATGACAGCAACAACAATGAGATTTTTGTCTTCACAAGGAGTCCAACAACAAACAGCATGTCCCACACAAAGTTCTGATCTCACCATCATCATCGAGTCCAACTGGGATTACATGAAGAGACAAAAAACTGAGACCGATTAAATCCTGTGGCAACATCTCTAATACACTTATGTACCCGCAAAGCCGAAAAATGTAAAAATTTATATACATTTGAGAAAAATGCTGTAAATTGAGGATGTTTTAAAAAATTTCATAAATAAATTTATTATTGTTTTTAGATTTGCAGGTAGATTTCTCGAAGTGTATTAGAGATGTTGCCACAGTTTTTTTCTCTTTATGCAATCCCAGATGGACTACATTATGGACTACATTATCTATGTGCGAACCATACCATTCTGAACTCGCTGTGCAAACGAAAATCCACTTGTCCTAGGGTTTTGTGAATACTGGAGCCTACAGATGTCCAGTCCATCACAGGGTTAAAAATCTCACTGAACTAGTACAATTAATGGTAAAAGGAAAATTTGAAAATGTTAACTGATATTCCTTACTGGCACACTAATGAAATATATAACTGTCTTAAAATTTAGGTGAAGAATCTAATGTGCCTTTTGTACAATACAATGTGTTAACACCATTTAGACTACTGTAAAGACATTTTCAGAGTAACAAATTGTCCTACACTAATTTAGTGTAAAGATGAATGAACTGATTTGACATTACCTTATAAAGCACACGTTGTCCCTTTCTTGGTTTCGTCACTGCCACTCTCCAACTCACTCCTGATGACTCACTAAGCTATTTCACCCATTCCTTTACTTCACAACTTTCTGTTAGTGCAATTCTGAGCGACGCATCAAAGCTTGTGTGGTCCAAGTTTGATTGTGTAGTGCATGAACGATAGGCGCAGAAGTGATAGTTATACCCAGGAGGTAACCAGTTCTGTAAAAGTAAAAAGAAATTAGTCACCCTGCTACTTAACGCTGAGAGTTTGCCCATAAGCATTTTAACTGAGATGGCCTAGCGTTTAGACACACAAAGTTTTTTTAAATAAATCATTATCAGAAAAGTGATGCATCAAATTAATTTAATTTAAATGTTTAACCTTAAGATGTAAGGCTTGCTCTTCATCACAGCCAGAACAGGCGTACTCCCCTGAGGGCGTCAGGGCGATCGAAATAAAGATAAAGATAAGAGTAAAAATGAAAATTCTAATAATAATTTTTTAAAAACTCACATTGAAACCTACAAATACCTATGATAATAAAATGCAATTAAAAACAATTGGCAGGCTTATCTTACAGTTTGTCAGCGATGGATCCATCAACGGCCTTCATTAACGCCTCAGGTGACCATGTAACAGTGTTGACCAATGAAATCGAGCTAGAGACGTGAGTCAAGGCTGCGGGGTGGGGTTTTAACGTAAGGGGCGTGGTTTGCGCTTAACTATTTTGGGGAAAAAAATTACGCATTAAAGCGGTTGTTTCACATTATTACGCATCCAAGCTTTATAATGGGAGTGAACAGGAGTCATGAGTATGAGCTGAAGAAAGTGTACTCCACATGGCTCCAGGGGGTTAATAAAGGCCTTCTGAAGCAAAGCTTTTGTGTAAAAGAAATATCCATATTTAACAAGTTATGAAGTAAAATATCTAGCTTCCGCCAGACCGAGTTCTCTTGTGCTGTAAATTACTCACAAATCCTATGTTTTCATGCCTTTTGCATAACATTGCACCATATCATGCTTTTCATCTTCAGAAAGATCTTTCTTCCTCCCCATATTGCATGAGAACTTAACTTGCTTAATAATGTGGAACAGCCTCTTTAAGTAGGTGATGGCCGACAATTCCAACATGTGTGCAAAGTTTCAAGAGTTTTTGAGCATGTTAAGGGCCCAAAATGCCAGAAAGTTTGAATTTTTTTTTTTTTACACCTTAGGAAAACAAAAGGGCCCTTTGCCCATTAGGGCTTAGGCCCTAATATCTTAAGCATTTAGAAAAAAGTATGGACCATTTTTATATTTTGCTCAAAGTAATAAACTACTAAAAATAAACAACGTACATAATCTAATAATCAAAACTCTCATCATGAGCAAAAAAAGTTAATTTCAAAGTTTTTTGTCTTTCTGTCATCTGTAGCATCTGAACCAACAAAGTTCTGTGAACCCATCCCTCCAAACTGCAAAATAACTACGCAGCTAACACCAGGTGTCTGGTTACAGGATACATGAAGACTGTTAAGACTGTAAGGAATTTGCAGAGAGCTATGACTCACTTAATTCTTGTTGAGAAGGACAAATAAACCCTTTTAATCCTATATATTCTATATATAACCACTTGAGAAATGTATAAACATGTATCCAGTTTTCCCTTCATGACGTTCCTTTTATGGGTTTGGCCTATGTATTCTCTCTTTTGAACTCTTTTGTATTAATGTTTCAGTTGCATACTATTGTTAACTAAAATAACATAGGTATGTCTTATCATGCATGTTTGGTCTCCATGAACTCCAATCTTCATTCTCAATTTGTTAATTTACATTACATTTTGCAAGCTCTGTGACATTAGTATTATAAGAATATAGAAGGTTCTTCTCTCAAACACCCAATCCAATGTCTTATGCTAGGTCAGAGTCATCTGTATGAAAGATAAAAAATTGTATTTGCTGCATTCTTGTTTTCTGCAGCGTTTTAGCAAAAATATCTGTTTTGCTGCTCAACATGTTTCTTCTACTGTTAAAATAACCGTGTCATCCTGAACTCTTAATGTGGCATTTTACGTCTTTAGAAGTAGAGAGATGCAACGCAAATAGAATGGAAAGGGCTTGGAATGAAGAGTGTTTGGCTCTAGAATAGACAAAATATTAGAGGATGTAGCACTGAAAGATCATTACCGTAAATTACCCTGAGCGCTTGTGGTGCTCCGCTCTTTTGATGCGCTGCTCATTTTAATCTGTAGAAACAGTGAAATGGCACAATTATGTCCCTTGGTCCGGATGGAACCAAGCTGGGGTCCAGAACCGCAGTTTGCCATTTGAACACCGCTGCTATACATCATCTAAACAAACATCATTCTTTACATGGCCAGGAGGGCAAAAAAAGAACATAGCATCCTCACTGACACCGCCACCATTTGTATCGCTACTCTTTCTCTGTCTGTTACTGGAATCATCATGACCTGTATTGTGTTTATTCTGATTTTGAAATACCAAATTTGTGAGGTAATTTTTCATTCTTTTCACCTCTTCATCACAAAAAGAAAAGAAAAAAAGTGCAAGTTCATTGCTATTATCAGACAAGTACAATATTTGACAGTCAACTTTGACAACATCAGACAAGACAATCAACTTTGTCAGATTTTTATTTTCAACAATGCCTTGTTACAGTTTTTCAAGCATGGTAAGTTCAGGCGAGCATGTACTCTTTACTCTCTACAACCTTTATATTTAACTGAAGGATGCTTTACAGTCACAGTTTTATTAATGGCTTGCTACAAATAAACACAGTAACATAAGACATCTAAACAATAAGACAGTGAAAAAACACTGCACTACTTAAGTTGCCAAAAACACGATACAACAGAAATATTTAATAAAAATCTACACAGATTACAAATAATAATAATAAAGTCACAGCCAATTTCTACAACTACAGGGAATTCAAATTCCAGGGATCTTCATTCCAAGACATAATTTTTATATGGGAGTAGTGTGAGATGGGTGACACAGTCTGAAAAGAATAAAAAAAAAACAGTGTTTTATAAAATAGGGATGTTTGATATCACTTTTTCATGTCTGATTCCATAATCTTGAGTATCTGCCTATAACAATGATTTTTTTTTCTTGTTAAATCAATTTGGAACATCTACACCTCACTAACTACAAACACACAAAAAAAGTTTCATATCTCGTGACCACTAGGTGGCACTGTCCCGAAACTGTAAAGGTACCCTCAGGTCATGGTTGTCATAACACACCAAGTTTGATCAGAATATGCTAGAACATTGCGGAGATATAACGGTCTGGGACTTTGAAAAAGTAGTTAAAAAAAAAAATGCTGAATAGGAAGCTCAGCCGACTATGGCAAATTCGGTATCTATATCTATATTCAGAGATGCAGCCTCATGTCCACATTGGAGTGCTCTTTGTAGAATTTGTTTGGGAGTTATTCCAAAATGGTTTGACTAATCAACTTAAATGTTTGTGTCGGCATGGTCTGAAGATGATCTGGTTCAATTTTCATGATGATCGTGCATGATGATCAGGTTTTTTTTTTTGGAAAATTTAAAATGTTTATTATGGAAATATGGTACAGTCGAATTGTCTTGATCCAAGGAATCAGTTCAAGTTCAAAAGTTATTAGCATAAACATAAGTGCAACTTTGGACAGTTGGTGGCACTAGTGGGATTTGGTTAGAGAGTCCAAAATTGCTGTCATTAATGTTGGTCACTAACGATTACAATAGGTGCCTACGCACCTTCATTGCTTGGCCCATAATTAGAACACTAACGATTACAATAGGTGCCTATGTACCTCGTGCTTGGCCCCAAATAAGGTTAGGAATATAACACTACATTCTAATCTACTCCGTCTATTTGACACAAATGCATGGACCGGCACTTGTTCATTTAAGTCTGCGAAATTAGATGTAGACTCAATTGCTGTCAGGATAATCCTTTATGCAAAATATACTTGCGTGATACTTACGTGAAATACTTGCATGAATTTAAAACATTTACAGTTAAGTATACAACAGTAAGATGCAAGCTGTGCATCTGTGCAAGCTGTGCAACCCCCTCTCTCTTGCTACAAGGGCCATTTGGAATTTCAAAAAGCAAAGAGGTGCTGATAATGATCAAAGTCTATAGGCCAAGATGTGTGTACATCGGGGGTCTACGAATTGTCACACCTTTAGTAAGATGGGGGAAGTTTTAAACTTCTGATTGGTCAGTTTGAATATCTCACATTTGGGTTTCAGTCACATGGTGGTCTTTCCTGCAGTTCTAAAATGAGAATTTATTTTTTGCCCTTTGATGACATGAAGGTGGATATCTTGGATGACATGAGGGTGAGTAAATTATCAGGAAATGTTTAATTCTAAAGTGAACTAATCCTTTAATTATAAATATTAGCTAGATTATGCTCAGTACCTGTCGATTGAGACAGCCCTTAAAATGGCTGACTCCCTGATCAGTGCCCTGACTAAACTAGGGAGCTGATTGAGATGCACCCTAAGATTTTCAGGAGCACTTGATAATTACAGACAGATTGGTTGGATCTGAACTCTGCAGGTAGGTAGATCTCCAGAAACAGGATTGGCCACCCCTGTTTTATAATCTTTATTATGTACATACTGTAAATGGAGTGAACATATTTAGACAGCTTGTAAAGTAGTTTTGTTTTCAGGGATGTGACTTTTCTGTATTTATAAAGATTTTCGTATTTTCTGACCTGAAAAGTATGACCCACATGAATTACGTAAATCAGAGAAAAAAAAAAAAAAAAAGTGGTTATGGGCTGGTAACTTTATGATGATTGAAATTGCGAAACGACCTTAAAATAAACGGCAAAATGTTACGTTTTCTAATACATTTATTTTATGCATGATTGCTTCTGACAGCGCTGCACAAGGTCGTAGTGCCATCTGCGGTATAACCCTTTGCATGTTAGCCAGGGTTTAAAGCGCCAAATGAGAGTAAAAATCTGCGTTGAAATTGTGTGACCCGCCAATTTTTTATTCATTTTGACAATGCATGGTTGTGAGAATGTGATATGGATTGTACGGTTGTGATGCAATTATATAAATATATAGTCTGATGTTCAGAGTAAAGCACAGCTGTGTGTTCATTTTCAGTTTTGATTCACAGTAAATGCTACTCTGCAAGTGCTGTGTGATTGAGTCACAAATTTGCATTTGGGAACGCAATATGCACCAACTATCTTCCCAAATTCGTAATGAGAATCGTTTTTATTAACAAAGAGAAGTGTTAAGGTCTCCCTGCGGTTTCCCTCAAAATAAAAGCTCAATAGTTTATTGTTTGAAAACAAAGACATTAAAACAACCACAAATGTTAGTATTGTAACTGTAATGTTTTGTAAAATATAATAAAAATATAATAATAATAGTTATTAATAAAAATAATAATCCTTAACACTCTGAGGTTGGCAAATGCGTTGGCGCGTTTTGCTGGATTTTCTTCACATAGCAGAAAAATTGACTTAAAATACAATTTTCTTTTGCCATACAGATAAAAGTAATACATCAATTAAAACTACAGAATGTCCACTTTTATTTACAAGATGGCGCCGCGGATGGCCATCTCGGTTTGTAGCGTCTTGGTACTTTTGTTTGTCCTGTTTTGAGTAACTTTTTTCAGATCAGCTTTACTAGGGACGAACTCCTAGATATCAGAAACAACACACCAAATAGCTTTTTGCTGACTTTTGAACATTCAGACTTTTTACTGGACATTCTATTGCGATTGTATACAAGCGCTCCAAACAACGCAAACGAGGGAAACGCGCCGGCGCGCTCGTGAAATTCCGACAGCGCGGGTTTAGGGCTCCGCCGCCGAGTATTCATCTAGCGAATCTCCGCTCCCTAGCAAATAAAACAGACAAACTGCTTCTCCTCACCTGCACGAACAAGGACTTTTCAAACTCTGCTGCACTTTGCTTCATGGAAACCTGGCTGAAAGGAGCCATCCCGAACAGCGCGCTTCATCTGCCGGGCTTCCAGCTGTTCAGAGCGGATCGTGTCACAGAGTCATCGGGGAAAACGAAAGGTGGTGGATTATGTTTTTATATCAACGAAGGCTGGTGTACAGACGTGACAGTGTTAAAGGAGATGTGCTGCCCTAATTTGGAGGCTCTCTTCATTAACTGTAAGCCTTTTTATTCACCGCGGGAGTTTTCTTCGTTTATTCTGGTGAGTGTTTAATTTGCTCCTGATGCGTGCATGAGCACGGCGCTAGAACAGCTGGCCGATCAGATCACACACACAGAGCAGTGTTACCCAAACTCTTTCATTATCATTCTCGGTGATTTCAATAAAGCTAATCTCACCCGTGAACTGCCTAAATACAGACAGCACATCACAAGCCCCACCAGGGACAGTAACATACTGGACCATTGCTACACTGCTTTAAAGGATGCATACCACTCTGTCCCCAGAGCGGCTTTGGGACTCTCTGATCACTGTTTGGTTCATCTTCTACCAGCCTACAAGCAGAAACTGAAATCTGCTAAGCCTGTGGTAAGAACTGTAAAGAAATGGACCAGCGAAACAGAGCGGGCCCTACAAGCCTGTTTCGACTGCAGCTCCTCAGGGTTGTGTTCTCTCCCCACTGCTCTTCTCCCTCTACACCAACGACTGCACCTCTAAAGACCCCTCTGTCAAGCTCCTGAAGTTCGCAGACGACACCACAGTCATCGGCCTTATCCGGGATGGAGACGAGTCTGCTTACAGACTGGAGGTTGAACAGCTGGCTGTCTGGTGCAGTTACAATAACCTGGAGCTGAACACGCTCAAGACAGTGGAGATGAGAGTGGACTTTAGGAGAAACCCCCCTGCTCTCCCCCCACTCAGCATCATGAACAGCACTGTGGAGACAGTGGAGTCATTCAGGTTCCTGGGCACCACCATCTCTCAGGACCTGAAGTGGGACAATCACATTGACTCCACTGTGAAAAAGGCTCAGCAGAGACTGTACTTCCTTCGCCAGCTGAGGAAGTTCAACCTGCCACAGGAGCTGCTGACACAGTTTTACTCAGCTGTTATTGAGTCAGTTCTGTGCACTTATATAACTGTTTGGTTTGGGTCAGCCAGCAAATCAGATATAAGAAGACTGCAACGGATTGTTAGGACAGCTGAAAGGATAATTGGTATGCACCTGCCCAACTTTCAGGACTTGTACAATGCCAGAGTGAAGAAACGGGCAGGTAACATCATCACAGACTCCTCTCACCCTGGACACAACCTGTTTGCACTTCTGCCCTCAGGCAGACGTTACAGATCTCTGTGCACTAGAACATCTAGGCATAAGAACAGTTTTTTCCCCAACGCTATCTCCAGCTTAAACAGCTAGCATAGCAATTACCCCTGTTTTAGTATTCACTTTCAGTACTTGAGAGTAAAAATTTGTTTTGTAAATATATATATATATATATATATATTTACACCACATTATACCACATTAGTATTAGTATTATTATTTATTTTATTTTACTTATTTATTATTTTCTTAGTTTACTTATTTAAATGTTTCTTTTCTCATGTCATATGCATGTGTGTACCAAGAGCTTCTGTAGAAAATCACAACAAATTCCTTGTGTGTTTGTGCACACCTGGCGAATAAAGCACATTCTGATTCTGATTTGTGTGCAATCACCGCAAGCCTCAACTTCGTTGCTGCGGTATACGAAAACGGTTTTGTCTATCAACACGAAATCCTGTTCAGTAAGGCTGTAATTGTAAAACATTTTTACTTGTAAATGAAGATAAAATAATGAAATTAATTACTGGTAATAATAATAACAATAGTAATATTATAACATTTATTCTTGGCTAATTATCATATATGTGCTTAATGTTTCAGCTATTTACTATTAAAGTGAAATACTACAGTGGCGGCAGTGCATGAAGTGTGCTTACATTTTACTTTACAGTACTAGCCAGTATTTTAGATTATTACAGGAGGTGTGAATTATGCCATAAAATAAATAAAACGACAGAAAAGGTGGATTTTAGGTGGATCTGAATGGGAAGAGTGATACAGCCTAGTTTTCAAACACGTGGATTTACTTACTTTGTCAACATTGTGACTACATTATTTAAATGTTTGAAACTACATTTAATAGCCTAATTCACTGATGTATTTCAATGGGTCCCACATGCACATTGAAACATTTATTCCTGTACAACACAGAGCCCTGCACATAACATGCAGAAAAGTGTCCATGAGGAAGAGCTAGATAAGGCAAAGGGCGTAGGCACGTTTCTAGTGAAATAAGGACCACTATTTTACTACAAGATGGCGCCGCGCATGGCAGCCTCAGTGCTTAGCTCTTCAGTGTTCGTTCTGTTTTTGTTAGTTTTTCCTGTTTTTTGTTTTTCGAACACCATCAGTTTTACCAGGGATGAACTGCTGAACATTTGGCAGTACACACCACAAAATCTTTTACCGGATTTCGATTATTCAGACGTTTTGTTGAATGTTGTAGTCGGCGGAGCGGCAGCGCTGTTAAGACGCTTCAGGACGCGCAGACGGGGGAAGCGCGCCGGCGCTCTCATGAAGCTCAGACAGTGCGGATTAAGAACACCGCTGCCCAGCATCCATCTGGCGAATCTCTGCTCTCTGCCCAACAAAACGGACGAACTCCTTCTGCTCTCCCGGACAAATAAGGATTTTTCGAACTCGGCTGCTCTGTGCTTCACGGAAACCTGGCTGAACGACGCCATTCCGGACAGCGTGTTAAGTCTGCCGGACTTTCAGCTGTTTAGATCAGATCGCGACGCAGAATCAACGGGGAAATCACGCGGCGGCGGGATGTGCTTTTACATCAACGAAAGGTGGTGTTCAGATGTAACTGTGTTAAAGAAGATGTGCTGTCCCGATCTTGAAACACTCTTCATTAACTGCAAGCCGTTCTATTCGCCGCGGGAGTTTTGCTTGTTCATTGTGGTGAGCGTCTACATTCCTCCGCAAGCGCACGGGAGCTCGGCTTTACAGATACTCGCTGATATGATCACAGAGAGCGAGCAACAACACCCGGACTCTGTTTTAATCATTCTCGGGGACTTTAATAAAGCGGTTCTCTCACGTGAACTTCCAAAATACAGACAGCATGTTACTTGT
>RJVU01049603.1:171796-184294 GCA_003731715.1 Anabarilius grahami
AATTGACCCTTCGCAAAGACCCACCCCCTTAGTTACTGTTGCTTTGTCCGACAAGCCGTGGCGCTGTCACGCCACACGCAGTGAAAAATACATCGCTGAGCAAAGAGGATACTGACAACACGTCGACAGACAAGACAAAGCAGGTTACTTATGATATTAAACAAAGTCCCAGCTTTCAAACTGTGTAGTTTTTTAAGAAATTCAAACAATAAAGTTATGTGTCGTGACCAGCTCAGCTCAATAGGCTCGTAAACCGATCATCTCTTCCTACTAGTTCATTTATAGCATCAAATAAACATGAATGAACACGAGAAGGAATGTTGTTTCAAACGCGGAAAGATGTCAGTATACACCATTTTTCAAGTTTAAGTCCACCAAGGTTAATCTTCTAACTCCTGGCTGCTTTGTCGAACAAAATGGCGGATTCAGCGTTCTAATTGGTTAGATCGCTTGTCAATCAAACTCCCGGCGAAGGGTCAATTCACATTTCTAGTTGTTTTTATTTTATTACAAGGCAAAAATTACATAATACATTATTTATAAAATACAATTTATAAATTCATTATTTTTTGAAAACGGGGTATTAGTACTGCATTATAAAATAAAAAAATTTGACATTTACTGTGGGCTTTTGATTACTACATTTGGTTGTGTGAATGATTTTTAAATCTTAAAATCTCATTCATAGTATATTTTTTGTAATCTCCACATGGCGCGGTTGACTGCTACGAGCTATGACTGCTACTGCTACTGCGGACAAAAACGAACTATGATAGGTCCACTTCATAACATATGAAAATCTATGGTTGTAGCGCCACTTAGCGCTCATCTTTATCATCAATAGGCAATCTTACCTAAAATCCACTGTTCAGAAAGACTGTGGCTCCCCTCTGGTTTCTTGCCATTATACTCTCCAATACAGATTCCGGCCTGCCGCACACTCCGGCACACAGTTCCTCCACACAACTGAATGAGTTCTGTTAGGCTGCTGCAGGGGGGCTGGGAGTGTGGGGAAACAAACATGGGCAGCTCCTTCTGGAACAGGTCCTGCTGATGTTCCCCAGCAGACAGATGTTGCTGCAGTCGGCATATCTGCAACAAGACAGAAAATATTATTACAACCTATGTTCTTTTTCCAAATATTATGGGTAACAAGCCCACGCACCAGGGGTCTCAAACTCAAATTGCCTGGCACCACTTTGGCTTGACATTCACTTATAAGAGGGCCATTTCAACGTACTACAAGAAAGTACATTATTTCTGAAAACATACTTTTTACATTAATTACATACTTTTGTCATACTTAAATGTAAACAGTTTCTATAATTTTTTTTTTTTTTTTTTGCAGTTAGTGCAATTTTTTTCTTACATTTCTAAAAATAAATTGAAACATTGCACTGAACTAACAAATGCAATCCATGAATACATTTTTACTTCATTTTATTACTATATTTAATTAGTTTGTATAATATTTATTTTATAATTTAATTAAATATTGTGCCTTGCTAGGTTACAAGAGTTTAACTGTTATGGTTAGGAGTGTGTGTGTTATTAGTTACGTATGTGTTTAAATATGTTTTTAGGCTCCACTAGTTGTGGTGTTTTGTTTTACCAGTTGATCGAGTTTTATAAGGCTAATAAAAAGCTGGCCGAATATGGTTTGTCATTTGTGGTGCTATCATTACTTTATCTTATGGTCGGCATTATATGCAATTGGCGTGAAATCTCAGAGCACTGGACAGGGGCCCCATCTACACATCAACTGCCTAGAGTTGTTGACTGTGATATTTGCCCTGCTACATGCCTTAAAATGGCACCTTCTCATGACGTAGTGTTCTTTTGGATGGGGAGGGCATCCATGAAGGTATTTAAGAGGGCCTGGAGAAGTGTCTATCTGCTTCTACCCTTAAAGTTTTGCTACAATAGCAGCAAACCATGACACAGTAGATGGCAGGTCCTCATGAAGAAACATGACCTGATTATCAGGTTCCTGACAGGGAGGCAGAGGTTGAATCCTCGAGGACTGCGCCTCATCCCCTTTTCTCTCCTTGGTCTTACAGGCCCTATGGAGAGATCTGTTATAACCCTTCGAGTCAGTCAAGCACGGTGCCCTTTCCATGAAGACTGCCCTCCTTACTGCGTTCAAGAGGGTGGGGGACCTGCAAGCCTTTTCCTTCAGCGATACGTGCCTAGAGTTCAGGCCGGCATACTTTCCCATTGTTCTAAGAGCCTGGCCCAGCTATGTACCCAAAGTTCCCACTACTATGTGGTGAACCTGCAAGCATTCCTCATGACGAGGGACACTGATTTGGTTTGAATTTATTTGAAAAGTTTACAAACTGTACAAAATAACAAGTATCCCATACACTTTAAAAAACTGGTGAGGATAAAAACACAATAAAGCCAATGGCTTATTTCCATTGTGGTCCTCGTTGTTATTTAAAATGGATGGATGCATGTACAAACTTGACAGAGGCAATATCTCCTAAAAAACAAACAAAAAAAAAAACAACATAAAATACAAATAATAATTATATTAAACACACAACAAACCTAATTAAACTCAAACAACCTTTTTACCACTCTTTTAAAACCTCCATTGTCCTTTAATCTCTTTACTGACACCATTTAATCCAAGCAATTGCACTAGTATACAAAAACATGTTTTTCCCCACCAAACTTTTACATTTACATGGACAAATAATGTAATTCCTACCCCTAATGTAATAGGTATGTTGCTCTCTCACAATCAAAAAATAATTTCTTAAATAACTTTAACTCATACTCAATTTTAAAAAAAAATACTTTTTTTTCTTTTTTTCCCCAGAGTCAACAAGCCTCATGTCCGGGGGAATGGCCAAACATGCAAATTCTACACATCAACATCATTGGCCTTTTCTGAAAGAGTCAGGGGTGTTTGGGGCTCCCAAGAGTGACCCCTAGTGTCAATCACTTGACACCACGTCTCGTTCTCTCCATCAGGGAACACAAGTAACAGATGTTACTATTAGTTAAATACCCTTTTCTAATAGTTAAAGAGTCCCTTTCAAGACCTGGCCCTTTTGTTATAAAATCTAAAGTTTTTAAATTGTTACAAAGTCTGTTATGGGAAAAAAACAAGAATATCACCAGGAATATCACTTGGCCCACCTTATATCTCAACACTGTGACAGGCCTCCTCCAGCGCATGAATGTCTTCAGCTTCATTGAAGTTGTACATATGCATGACAAAGGTCTTGTGGCACTCACAGTATTCAGTTAATTGGGGTAAAACATCAAAGATTAGAGATAATGGCTTGTTCTGTGCCTTATTTCAGCTCCCTGGGTCTCAATCTAAATAGGCTATTCTCTGTGCCCGAGCGCTCTCAATAGTGCATGATAACAGACAGATTGTTGGCACAGCACACATTCATAGCACTCTGGGGGGAAACTCTGGAAAGTGCTCCATGACTGCCATGGCTCAGTTGAAAGGGACAATCTGCTCTATTTTACAAATATGCCTGATGCAAAATTTCAAGTGTGCCAACCAGCTTAAAAAGAGGAATCTGCTGAAACTGCTGTCAAGGAGGGATTTTAAAGTGTTTAAGCACTGGAGGCTTGATAGTTTAAGCTCCATTAACAGGAGTAATAGTTCAGAACTGAAGGAATGCAGGATCTAAAAAAAAAAAAGTAACATCAACATGTTTTTTTGTACCAGATGAACAAGTGTGATCTCATCCTGTTGAGATCAACAGTGAAGGGGGAAGATTTAATTGAATAAGAGGGAATTCTATAGGAGTATCTTCTCAATATGCCATTTGCCTTGTCCCAAATGGTGCACTAACTACTGACGTGTAATCTAGTAGGCTTTCAACCAGGCATACCCATGTTCTCCACAAGACCACAGGCTGTTCCATTTGGCATTTTATGATTCAGAAGGGTGCTCACGATGGCTATTTTGCCATCAGCTTTCTGTCCCTCTAAAGATAGCTATGCAAACTGATACTTTTTGACACTTCAAAAAGTTCATAAAGAGATCATAAAAGTAATCCATATGAATTGAGTGGTTTAGTCCAAATTTTCCTAGGAGACATGATCACTTTATATGATGAACCGATTGAATATATGCTTATTTTCACATATAAACATTCATCAACTTACACATCAGTTGTGGTAAACAGAAGCACGAGCATGTTTGCTTGACATGCAAGAACCAGTGAGGTTAATTCTCGTGTGTTACGCAGCACATTTGTGCTTCGCAGCACATTTGTGCTTCCGCAAGAGGTTTGTTCTCACGCTTCAAGCAGGTTCGGCTGAGCTTCTGTTATGTTTGCTGATAAATGTGTTAAATATGTGAATATTAACCTAATTAATTTTGTTTATCATATAAAGCAATTGAGTCTCAAGAAAATTGACTAAACCACTCAATTCATATGAATGTGCTTTACGATCTCTTTAAAGCTCTTAGATTTCACTAAAAGAGGGTGAGTAATTAATGACAGAATTTTCATCTTTGGTGAACTATCCCTTGAATGTGTATACAGGTCCTTCTCAAAAAATTAGCATATTGTGATAAAGTTAATTATTTTCCATAATGTAATGATAAAAATTAAACTTTCATATATTTTAGATTCATTGCACACCAACTGAAATATTTCAGGTCTTTTATTGTTTTAATACTGATGATTTTGGCATACAGCTCATGAAAACCCAAAATTCCTATCTCAAAAAATTAGCATATTTCATCCGACCAATAAAAGAAAAGTGTTTTTAATACAAAAAAAGTCAACCTTCAAATAATTATGTTCAGTTATGCACTCAATACTTGGTCGGGAATCCTTTTGCAGAAATGACTGCTTCAATGCGGCGTGGCATGGAGGCAATCAGCCTGTGGCACTGCTGAGGTGTTATGGAGGCCCAGGATGCTTCGATAGCGGCCTTAAGCTCATCCAGAGTGTTGGGTCTTGCGTCTCTCAACTTTCTCTTCACAATATCCCACAGATTCTCTATGGGGTTCAGGTCAGGAGAGTTGGCAGGCCAATTGAGCACAGTAATACCATGGTCAGTAAACCATTTACCAGTGGTTTTGGCACTGTGAGCAGGTGCCAGGTCGTGCTGAAAAACGAAATCTTCATCTCCATAAAGCTTTTCAGCAGATGGAAGCATGAAGTGCTCCAAAATCTCCTGATAGCTAGCTGCATTGACCCTGCCCTTGATAAAACACAGTGGACCAACACCAGCAGCTGACATGGCACCCCAGACCATCACTGACTGTGGGAACTTGACACTGGACTTCAGGCATTTTGGCATTTCCTTCTCCCCAGTCTTCCTCCAGACTCTGGCACCTTGATTTCCGAATGACTTTGGACCACTGAGCAACAGTCCAGTGCTGCTTCTCTGTAGCCCAGGTCAGGCGCTTCTGCCGCTGTTTCTGGTTCAAAAGTGGCTTGACCTGGGGAATGCGGCACCTGTAGCCCATTTCCTGCACACGCCTGTGCACGGTGGCTCTGGATGTTTCTACTCCAGACTCAGTCCACTGCTTCCGCAGGTCCCCCAAGGTCTGGAATCGGTCCTTCTCCACAATCTTCCTCAGGGTCCGGTCACCTCTTCTCGTTGTGCAGCGTTTTTTGCCACACTTTTTCCTTCCCACAGACTTCCCACTGAGGTGCCTTGATACAGCACTCTGGGAACAGCCTATTCGTTCAGAAATTTCTTTCTGTGTCTTACCCTCTCGCTTGAGGGTGTCAATGATGGCCTTCTGGACAGCAGTCAGGTCGGCAGTCTTACCCATGATTGCGGTTTTGAGTAATGAACCAGGCTGGGAGTTTTTAAAAGCCTCAGGAATCTTTTGCAGGTGTTTAGAGTTAATTAGTTGATTCAGATGATTAGGTTAATAGCTCGTTTAGAGAACCTTTTCATGATATGCTAATTTTTTGAGATAGGAATTTTGGGTTTTCATGAGCTGTATGCCAAAATCATCAGTATTAAAACAATAAAAGACCTGAAATATTTCAGTTGGTGTGCAATGAATCTAAAATATATGAAAGTTTAATTTTTATCATTACATTATGGAAAATAATGAACTTTATCACAATATGCTAATTTTTTGAGAAGGACCTGTATGTATATGTACGTATTGTTTGACGTCAAAGATGCAGGTGTTAAGGCTATAATATTGTGTGTCAATTTACATGTTTTGACCATGTTAAAAAAATAAAAACCTGTTTTTTAATGGTTTTACATGTAGGCATAATTGTTGAAAACATTGTGTCAATTAATAAACACTTGTAAATAAAAGACTTATATTTATGTCCTTTTAAAAAAAAAATGGTAACAAAGCACGAGTATCGTTTTAACAAGTCACACCATGTTTACACAATGCGAGTGGTGCAAACTACTTTTTTTTATTAATTAATTCATTTACTGACTTGAAAATCTTAAAATCCTTATGAATGAATGAATGAATGAATGAATGAGCGCTTTTTATATAGCGCTTTCATATGTACTACTGTATACCCAAAGCGCTTTACAATCATATCAGGGGTCTCTCCTCATCCACCACCAGTGTGCAGCATCCACTTGGATGATGCGACAGCAGCCACAGTACAACGGCGCCAGTGCGCTCACCACACACCAGCTGAAGGTGGAGAGGAGAGAGAGTGAAAGAGCCAATTCAATGGATGGGGATTAT
Organism: Anabarilius grahami; assembly: GCA_003731715.1. Classification (NCBI taxonomy): domain Eukaryota; kingdom Metazoa; phylum Chordata; class Actinopteri; order Cypriniformes; family Xenocyprididae; genus Anabarilius; species Anabarilius grahami. The sequence goes on from RJVU01049603.1 coordinate 178,467, forward strand.
TAGGAGGCCATGATTGGTATGGGCCTATGGAGGGAATTTGGCCAGGACACCGGGGTTACACCCCTACTCTTTACGAGAAGTGCCATGGGATTTTTAATGACCACAGAGAGTCAGGACCTCGGTTTAACGTCTCATCCGAAGGACGGTGCTTGTTTCAGTACAGTGTCCCCGTCACAGTTTTAGAGCGGAATCTTGGGACATGTGGTCTCCATCTCAACGGACGGTGCAAAAGATTAGGGATTGGAGTCGGGAAGAAACCATGTTCATGGATGCGATTATTAACGTTACTGTAGTATGAAGCAGAGCAGGACCGAGTGTTGTGGGAGCTGAACGAGGCCGCTGGAGCGATTGCGCAACACACGCCTCACGAGCAGCAGAACTTTTATTATGACACAGTCGCCGGCGCCGCTTCCACTTTTCCGGTCATGAGTATGAGGTAACGCAGCTCTGTTTATTATTAGATACATTTGAGTGTTGAAAATGTTATAACCATAGACTGTAAAAAAAGATGGACGACGCAACGCCACTTCCTTCCATTGTAATGAACTGAATATAAAACGTACAACGATGGGCGCTGACACGTTATGCAAAAACGTCAGTTTGGAGCCTGGGCATGCGCAGAAGGAATCGTCAGTGGAGCCCGGAGGCGGAGTCGCGGTATCAAACTACCGCCCAGATGACTGCGTCGTCATTGATGTATTTTAAATAGGCTATATAAATTATACAAAATTTAAAATTCTACCTATAAAATAATAGGCTATTCTGTTTCTAGAGTAATAATATTTTTGAAACAGCAAATTCAGTAGATAAAAATATAATCTGCCACTAGAAACAACTCTAAATGTCAAACGGTCTTGCCATTTTAAATAAAGACAAACTAATGTTACAGGAGATCGATTGCTGTAATTAGAGTAGGCTATCATTAGTTTTGTCCTGCTAATTTTTATTTTAAACCCATAAAAATAATAAGTAACTGCCAGATAACGATCACCTGCTTTTCCCCGACATGGTTAATGTGTTATCTTAACTAATAACATTTATTAATTAGCTTATAACGCCCACATTTAACGTTACCAAGAAAAGCTCAGTGATCCGTCAGATCCTGTAGGTCGGTTAGTACAGTATTTTATTTGAAGCACAATTTATTTTTATGTTTTGACTCAAGTCTCGTTCTTTTGAATGGAGAGGGCGAGGGTTTATGACCTGTACTGCATCCAGCCACCAGGGGGCGATCAAAGAGCCCGCAGCTTCACTTTTCAGGACGTATGAGGCACACCCGGTTATAACGTTACTCTGTGTTTTCGCTCGGCAGCTGCTGTGAGACACCGCTGCACACTGCAGTAAGATAGATCGATTTTAGAATATCATATTAAATACTGGATGGCTTGTGTTGATAAATGGCGTGCAATTAATTTTAAAACGTTTTGTATGATGGAGAAAATTATGTATTACTGTTAATAAAAAATAAAGCTGCATCTGATTATGCTATGTTAGCTACTTGACAAAATAGTGTTTTTCTCTGAGGCATGGCAAAGAATGACTGCGGTCAAGTGGGCCGCGCGTCGAAAATACACGGTCAAGCCAGCCGCACTTTTTTTTAGTTCGCGCGTCTATTCCTGCTTTTACTGGAAACGGTCTAAATGCATTTAAAGACAACAGTTTCCTTTATAATCTTGCAGTTAACCGTAAAAAGGGCAAGAACATAAAGAGACATCAGATAAGTTATGTATTGCTTTTTTCCCCATCTTATTATAACTCAAATAATCTTTTATATAAAAAAGACTTTTATTTTCGAATTTGTTCTTTGTATATGTGCTATACATCATATGTTAATTTTAATATTAATGGTAATTATTATGAATCATTTATTAATTTGATTTTTTAAATTATTTTTAAATTATTGATTTTAATGTTTTATATATATATATATATATATTATACATTAATTAATAATACATTATGAATATTAATTAATGTTAATATGAGTTTTATACATAATAAATTGTATTACATTTTTGTTGGATTGTAATGTTTAATATTCGTTTATTGTTCTACATTATTAATGTTAACATTAATCTTAATAGTAATGTTAATTAATATTGATCATTAATTTTACTATTAACCTTAAAATCAAAAATTTTAATTTTTTATATATACAATAATGATTAAACATTATTTATTAATTTTAATGTTAATTATGATACATGGTTAATGTAAATTGTTTTATTTTTATATATAAAACGTATATACATACATAAAAAATAAAAATTGTAAAAAGTACCTTTATAGGTTTGCTCATTCTGTCAACTGATATTTCTTCAGGGTCACCCTAGATATTACTGTAATCATTGTCAAATCATTTTACTGTACAGTTTGGGAGAAAATTAAAGTCAAACTCACCCACAATATCCATTTTCAAACACTCACAAAATTTTTTTCTTTACAGGTTTGCTCATTCTGTCAACTGATATTTATTAAGGGTTACTCTGGCTATTACTGTACTCATTTTCGTATCATTTTACTGTACAGTTTTGGAGAAAATTTAAGTCAAACTCACCCATATCAAAGTGCATTCAAGCACTTGCACTGTAGCCCATATTCAAACACTCATAAAAATCTTTTCTTTATAGGTTAGCTAATTCCTTCAATTGATTTTTATTCAAGGTTAACCTGTCTATATACTGTATTAATTTTCAAGTCATTTTACTGTAGTTTGGGAGAAAATTAAAGTTAAACACACACAATATCAAAGTGCATTCAAGCACTTGCACTGTGGCCCATATTCAAACACTCATAAAAATATTTTCTTTATAGGTTAGCTAATTCCTTCAATTGATTTTTATTCAGAGTTAACCTGACTAATACTGTATTAATTTTCAAGTCATTTTACTGTACAGTTTGGGAGAAAATCAAAGTCAAACTCACCTATAATATCAAAGTGCATTTAAGCACTTGCACCATGTCCCATTTTCCAACACTCATGAAAATCTTTCCTTTAAAGGTTTGCTCATTCTGTCAACTGATATTTATTCAGGGTCACCCTGGCTATTACTGTACTCATCGTCATTTCATTTTACTGTACAGTTTGGGAGAAAATTTAAGTCAAACTCACCCACAATATCAAAGTACATTTTAGCACTTGCACCATGTCCCATTTTCCATCACTCATGAAAATCTTTTCTGTATAGGTTTGCTCATTCTGTTAACAGAAATTGGTTCAGGGTCACCCTAGATATTACTGTACTCATTGTTGTTTCATTTTACTCTACAGTTTGGGAGAAAATTAAAGGCAAACTCACCTCCAATATCAAAGTGCATTCTAGCACATATGTCCCAAATTCAAACACTAATAGGTTTGCTCATTCTGGCAATAGATATTTGCTCAGGGTGACACTGGCTATTACTGAACTCATTGTCATATCATTTTACTGTACAGTATGGGAGAAAATTAAAGGCAAACTCACCTCCAATATCAAAGTGTATTCTAACTCTTGCACCGTGTTGTATATTCACTCATAAAAATCTTCCCTTTATAGGTTAGCTAATTCTTTCAAATGATGTTTGTTCAGAGTGACCCTGACTATTATTGTCTTCATTTTCAAATCATTTAACTGTAGAGTTTGAGAGAAAATTAAAGGCAAACTTGCCTCTAGTACAAAAGTCCATTCTAACTCTTGCACCATGTCCCAAATTCAAACACTCATAAAAATCTTTCCTTTAAAGGTTTGCTCATTCTGTCAACAGATATTTGTTCAGAGTTACCCTGACTATTACTGTACAGTTTGGGAGAAAATTAAAGGCAAACTCACCTTCAAACATCAAAGGTCATTCTAGCACTTAGATCATGTCTTATTTTCAAACACTCATAAAAATCTTTTCTTTATAATTTGCTCATTCTGTCAACTGATATTTCTTCAGGGTCAACCTGACTATTACTGTACTTATTGTCATATATTTTTTCTCTACAGTATGGGAGAAAACTAAAGGCGAATTCACCCTAAATATCAAAGTGCCATCTAGTACATCTAGTGCCAACGTATCCCATCAGATGGTTGATGTGCCAATTCATCAAGGGAGTCGCCCATGAGTTGAAGGCTATTCTGCAGTCACACAGGGCCCCAAACCCATCTTGGAGATGTCTGTCATGACCACTTTCCTTCTGGAAACAGAGCCCAGCATTATCCTATTCTAATAAAAATGGGACGATTTCAAGGGGACCAAGAACACAGTGTTGGCGAACTGTGTGCCACTCACGAGGTGGAACATGTCTTTCAACCAGTGCTGTAGTGGTTGCAAATGGCCTAGCAGCTTCTGAAATCTATTGAGGGGAAGAATAGACCCCAACTTGAAGGAGGCTGCCATGCTCCCGATTTTCTGTTCTGTTGCAGAAAACACACTTCATAAAGTTATGCGGAGCTAGAGAGAGTCTGAATGGAAGGAATTTATATTCGTATACCACTCCCTCAAAGTCAAATCTCAAGAATGGCCTTTTGTGGGGGGCTTTCTAGATATGAAAGTCAGAGTCTTTCAGATTGACCAATATAAATTAATCTCATGAGGATCCGGTTCAGACGTCACAGATCAAGAATGGGCCTGAGACCGCCATCATTCTTTGGAACGAGGAAGTAGCAGCTGTAAAAGCCTGACTCTCTGCATTCTGAGGGAACTATCTCCACATCGCCTTTTTCTAGCAGAGACTGCACTTTGGCTTGGAGGACATGAGACCTGTTGCCTGAGACTGAGGAGTAAATCATGCCCAAGAAGTGTGGTGGTCTGCGAGCAAAATGGAGCTAGTAGACTCGTTCTGTTATTTCCGATATCCAGCTCGACAGCATGGGAATGGCCTGCCATGCCCGGAGTCGAGTGGCGAATTATTGAAGTGCTACTGGCTGTGTTTCGCACTGAAGCAAGTAAGAGGCACCTGTCACAGCATTGAGAGGAGGGGAATGCTATTTTCGTGAGAATGCAAAAATTTAGCTTGATGTGTTACAGGCTGCATCTCACGCTGGAGTGGAAGAGCGGCACCTGTTATAGCATTGAGAGAAGGAGGAATGTTCTTTTCAATGACATTTGTCTTTCTGAAGGATCATGTGACTGAGCTACTCTTTTCCTGTAGCTCAGTGGTTAGAGCATGGCACTAGCAATGCCAAGGTCAAGTCAAGTCAAGTCAAATTTATTTATATAGCGCTTTTTACAATTGGTAATTGTTTCAAAGCAGCTTTACATATTAGAAGCACAGAAAAAAGATAAGNCAAATGCATTAAAAAAAAAAAAAAATGTAAAAAAAATGAACACAATCAGAGTTATATTAAAGGGTTAGTTCACCTAAAAATCACATTTGTTTCATGTCAAATTATGATATTTATGCAAAATCCAAGAGGTTTTTTCATCCTCCATTGAAAGCAACAAAGTCAAGGTCCAGAGAAGTAGTAATAGCATCAATAAAATTGTCAACATGACTACAGTGTCACATGTCTGCTGTGTTGTGTTTCTTAGTTTGACTTAGTTTCTTAGTTTGATCAGTCTGTTAATTATGTAATTAGTTTCCTCCTGTGTTCATTTACTCCCTTATTAGTTCCTTTGTTTGACTTCACCACCAGTCCCACTCCAGTGCCAGAGGCCAGCCAACCACCACCAACGATGAACGATGTGACGGAGATGCTGTTTGAGCCCACCGCAGACAGTGGAGACCGGCCACCATGAAAGACGAGCCCATACCAATGATAAGGACAGAGTGTTTTGTAGCCCAGACCAGAGTCTGACCAGGTGCGCAAGCTGGCAACACCATTCATCACTAAGTTAGTGATTGTGGAGTTTGAGGGCTGGGA
>RJVU01049603.1:191650-226394 GCA_003731715.1 Anabarilius grahami
AGATGTTGTTAAAAAAAAATCTGTAATTTTAAATATGGCAATGAGTTACTGATAGATGAAAGCATTATCAGATTGTCTTAGTTAAGTATTTAATAAAAATGAAAGAAAAATAGGAATTTCTACTAGGTACCAAACAGTAGAGCCACTGGCGACATGCAGCAAAGTTACTAATACTGTGATCATTCAGAAGGATCTACAGGATTTACTTTCTCACATTTTACTCTCACCGTCTCTGTTCCCGGAGACACACCAACAGTGCACATTTTGGATGTATCCCTTAACTGACCTGAGTTTGAAATTGTGAAGTGTTGGTGTCCCTCCAGGAACAGGGTTGGGAAATATGTTAAAGTACACAGTATGTAAGCTTTTAAACTCAAAATAATGAAAATTCCATTCCTTATGATATTCCCCTTCAAATACATACACAGGTCTGACATTTGATACATTAATTTGTCAAAAGTAAAAAAAAAAAAAAGTTTGTTTGGATGCATTTCTAGTGAAAACTGTACAATTGGAAAAACAGGTTCAAAGGGGTTCTATATACGCTGTGTCTGACTGAAAAATGCTGTCTCCGGGACAGGATACGGCTGTAGAAAGGCACCAAGGTATGTCCTAATCCAATGCCCGTGTCACATCCTGTCTACTACTGAGATACCTTCATCTGACCAATTTTTAAGGGCAGCATAGATTCATCCTTTGCAGTAAATTTTTGAACAACTTTTCCCCCTTATAATGTAATTTCAAGATTTAATATTGTAGTAATTAAATATTTGTTTAGTTACCTTTAAAGCTTGCGCAATTTAGTTGTAGATCATTAAACTGACATGCTGCCTTAGAAGTCTGTCCGAAATCACTCATTGCCCGATAGGGCAGCGAGACAACAAGTCAGCTCCCTGAGCATTCGAATGCAGCTATAGAGTTCTTGACTTAATTTTAAACAGGCATTTATGCCAAAAAGGTTTTATGCATAATAATTGCATAATACTTTCATGTTTAATGGGTAATTTCAAATTTTTCTATATAAAAATAGTTTACGAGCTGTTTAACTTATTAAATTTAATTACAATTCAAAGTACGGCTATAAAATTATTTCATGATGGGAACCCCTTAAATAGATGAAGCACCCTTTAGGTCCAACCTCCAACCAGAGTTTAGGTCCAACCTTCATCAAAATCACCTATCTATATCTTTACAGTAATCCTGAAGTTATTGATTAGCTTGTTCAGGGTGTGTTTGATTAAAGTTGGAGCAAAACTCTGCTGGAAAGTAGACCTCAAGGGCCAGAGTTGAGAACCCCTGTTCAATATAGAACCTCTTCTTCTAAGAGTGTGTGATGCACTCTACACCGAATAAAAGCTTTGATGGTCATCATAAAGCAATGTTCTCTCTGGTGTTAATGGAAGTGACGACAAGGACATAATATCCAAGCAGAGGAGACACCCAAGGGGTTAAAAGACAAAACATCCTCTGAGCGGAATTATTTCCTTCCACAACACCTGCCTTCCCCTTCCTCCATGTCAGCTTTTCAGGCCAATATATATTGTGATCATATGAAATTAAGTGCTCTTATGGACTTGCCTAATAATATTTTATTTTTTCAAGTTTCGATACTAAAGTAGACTGTATGTAATTTAAAAAATCCCCCCCCCCCCATTATCTGGTGGACTTTTTATGTATTTTTGAATACCTATCAGTTTAACACCTTATACAATGTAGAGCCTTACAAAAACAGATTTCAGAAGAACTTTCCAACCAAAAAGGCCATACACATATTGCAGTTGATGTTGAATAAATAAAAAATACCAGAGTAAACGCAAAAATGCTTTAACACTGCTGTACTAACAAACATTATTTTAAGAGACACAGCTGAAACTATGAGCAACAGAACAGAGAGCAAATACACAATCAACTGGTTCTCCCTTAAGAGAAACAATATGACCGCAAGAAATGCATGACCATATCAGACAATATGAAAACTTAAGATTAAAGGGTTAGTTCAACCAAAAATGAAAATTCGGTCATTAATTACTTGCTCATGTCGTTCCAAACTCGTAAGACTTTAGTTCATCTTCGGAACGCAAATTAAGATCTGGATGAAATCTGAGAGCTTTCTGTCCCTCCATAGACAACCTACGCAACTGAAAATTTGACGCTTCAAAAAGTTCATAAAGAGATCGTAAAACTAATTCATATTAATTGAGTGGTTTAGTCCAAATTTTCTGAAGAGAATACACGAGATTGAACCTTATTGGTTCTCACACAAGTAAAGCAAATATTTACCACAACTGATATGCGAGTTGATGAATGTTTGTATGTGAATAAAAGCCTAAATTAAATCGTAGCTGTCTATGGAGGGAAAGACAGCTCTCACATGTCAAAGATTTTCATTTGTGTTCCGAAGATGAAAAAAAAGCATGAGGGTCAGTAATTAATGACAATTTTCATTTTTGGGAGAACTAACTCCTTTAATATTTTTAGCAGCTGCATTAATGGTGATCAGAAATAATTTTAAAATGACAAGGTAAGAGCTTTTGCAAATGCAAATACTTTTATAAACAAGCAGCTTTTCATCTTTCAGCATATTACCAACATATAATTTTGAGTAACAAGTTAACATGAAAAATTAACAACAATATTAGAGTTTTTTTTTAAATTTGAGATTTTACACATTTTTCAGAAACCTAAAAATTTGCTTTCAGTTTTCTGTGACAAGATTCTCAGACTTTTGGACCCCACTGTACTCAAGATTTAGGACAGGAAATGATGGTCTTGAAATGATAGTGTGATTGACAACTGAAAGATCCTCTCTTTATCTCTCTTCAAACATTCAAGGGGACCAGTGCTTTGAAGAAGAGAATGTGGAAGGACAAAAGCAAAGCAAAGCAAAAAAAAAAAAAAAAAAAAGAAAAGACATCTGGACATGTGGTCATCTGGTGTGACTTGGGCACTGCTGAAGTTGCATTGCTTGAATTATACAGCTGCATCCTGAGTAGCGTTTTTTTTTTTTCAGCAGCAGCCTCTAAGAAAAACACAAATAAAACCATTGCGTCCCCGTCCTCTGCCACCAACCAGAACCACTGTATTGGCTTTCGTTGGAGCAGCAGATAAGAGGGAGAACTTAAGAGCTTCAGAGTCTGGCTGGAAAGCTCTTTATCCTCCTTTTTCCAAGCAGCACTCCTAAATTAGAGGCCATGGGTCATGGGAGAAGTCTCAGTCCTTCACAAAGGACTTGGTTAAGAAAACAGCCTGCTAGAATGATGAGGGATGAGAAGAATCAGCCTGTGAGCAAATGACACTGTACGAGTGCTTCTGTGACCCTGTCTCCTCCTCCTACTCTTGATGGCATATAAACGAGTGTGAGCACAATCCTGGAAAAGGAGAATCAACTGGATGTAGAGACTTAGAGTCTTCATTCTTCAAACATCCACCCTCTAATAAGAGAGAAACAAAGATATTTACTTAGAAGTAGTATTACATATTTTCAGAAAAAATATGCTGAACACCGGCATACTATTTCTAATTTATTGCCTTAGTGCTGGGGAAGCATTTACGACCAATTCAGATGCAACAGGAAAGAAGCAGTACCAGATCCAGAACGGGCCATGCACCTACACTTTTCTGCTGCCAGAACCGCAGAACTGTGAAGATCCTTCAAGCACCTACACCAACCAAGTGCAGCGAGATGACCTGGTTGACTACGACAGCTCAGTCCAAAGACTGGAACAACTAGAGACCATCATGGAGAACAACACGCAATGGCTGCAAAAGGTACAAGTTCCTCTTGTACATGACTGTAGAGAAACAAGTACATAAATAGATGTGGTTTTCAAAGATAATTTTCTATTTTAGGACACTTTCTTTGGTTTCATTTTAGAGTTAGGTTTGTTCTGTTACTGTAAAAAAGTAGTTTTCTAAACTTAAATGTAAAATTTACCTGATTCCACTTAAAAAGGTCGTATGGAGTATGGTTTGAAGTTGGTATGGAAGCAACTGTCTTAACTTGCGGAAGTGAATCTTTACTCATGATGTATAATTTGCATCTTTGCATGCCGGTAACACTTAATAAAAATAATTTACTGTATCTCTGCTTCGCATCTTTTGAAATGCATTCATGGCAGACAAATGCAAGTGCTGATTTGTGCGTGTAAACTTTTGGTGGTATGTTTCGGCTTGTACTCGTTATGGTACTCACGTTGACGCAAATGTACCATGGTTCAGACCCAAATATGTCAAGAGAGACCTCTGGGGGAGGGGAGAAGGTGTTAGAATCAAACTCATGCCAAACAAACTCAAACCAAGACTTAAGCCAGAGAACTGTATGACTTCAGTGTGCTTTTCTCACAATGGAACAATGTAATCAGTTCAATCAAGCAGCTAAAAACCAGGAAACAGCAATGAATGCTTAGTTAAAGGAATGAACGTCATTCCTTTCAATGCCATCAGTGAGGCAAGGAAGAGTTTGCTCAGTTGGTAACACTTTACAATAAGGTTTCATTAGTTAATATCTTTAGTTAACATGAACTAACAATGAACAATACTTCTACAGCATTTATCAATATTAGTCAATGGTAATTTCAACATTTAGTAATGCATTTTAAAAATCCAAAGTTGTGTTTGTTAACATTAGTTAATGCTTTGTGTTTGTTTGTTGTGCTTGTTGTTCAGTTTGTTTCAGGATATATGAACATTTTGTAACACTTTACAATAAGGTTCATTAGTTAACAACATTAGTTAGCATTAACTAAAAATGAACTGCACCTCTACAGCATTTATTAATCTTTGTTAATGTTAATTTCCACATTTACTAACAATTATTAAATTCAAGAGTTGTATTTGTTAACATTAGTTAATGCATTGTGAAGTAACGTGGACAAACTATGAACAACTGTATTTTTATTAATTAACGTTAAAAAGATTAACAAATACAGTAACAAATGTCTTGCTCATGGTTAGTTCATGTTAGATAATACATTAACTAATGTTAACAAATGAGCCATATTGTAAAGTGTTTCTGAACACTGCAATCATGCTCGTATCTACATGAAAATAATCAGTCCAAGACCGCCTAAACAAGGTGCTCTCTGCTAGATTGAAAATCTTTGGAGTGGTTCATTTCTGGACAGAAAGCAATCTGACCCTAGCACCTCTTCACATTGTTTTTGATGTCATTGATGACTCGTATTCATGAAATCTTGACATTTTTTAATCACTAACAATAATTTGACAACATTTTGCTTAGTGTGCTACTAATCAATCAATATCAGTATCATCAGTAAATCTATTTTTGGACTGCAGAAGTGGCACAGTATATAAAGCAGTATTTAAATGTATTTACACTGCATTTATAAATGCAGAAATAATGCTATGATTTTATATAAAATATTTGATAATATTTTGAATACTAAAATATTAAATGTTTTTTTATTTTTATTAAATGACACTTAAAACAAAACTAACACCACCAATAGGTGGCAGCAAGTCACTGACTTAATGTGGTCATTCATTCATTCATTCATTCATTCATTCATTCATTCATTCATTCATTCATTAATTCAACCAATTGTTCAAATAGCTAATTCACTAAATTTTTTTCCCCTCTTCATCTTAGCATTAAGAAATGTTTGCAATGAGGATGAAACCTGTCACTCATCATTTCCATCCTGTTTGTTTGAGTCTTGGCTTGTTTCAGGAACTCAATAGAGGAAAGAGAAAACAAGGATATGCACTCAACATTGTGGAGATAAATGTTGGGAGTAACGCATTACAAGTAACTCGAGTTACATAATCAGATAATTTTTCCAAGTAACTACTAGTAAAGTAATGCATTAGTTTTAAATTTACAACAAAATATCTGAGTTACTTTTTCAAATAAGTAATGCAAGTTACTTTGTTTTCCCATTTATTGACTGACAGCTCTACTGTCATGTTGAGAGAAATCGGGAGTAAGTGTAGAGACATTGGGTCTCATTCATGAAACATTCGTAAATATACGAGTAAATATGTGAGTGATTTGCGCGTAAAGAGACCTTCCCGAAAACTCCTCTCCCGATTCACAAATACTTCGTAAACGTCAGAAGTGATAGTGAAATGTGTGTGTGCGTTAATGAATTCCAATCCGTCGTAAATGGGACGCGCGTGCACGCTCATTCTCAATTACCATAAATCCCGCCCATTAAATCCGACTGACAACTATATATGGGCATATTATAACACCAAACGAAGGATTTTGGCCATTTTATAGGAAACAATTTCCATAACAATTAAGGGGCCATTAGTTTGCCCAGCCCTATTGAAATCAATCAATTAATTATTTGATAAAAGTGCTCCATTTGCAGATGCTATATATAGGTGCGTTCACGCGGCCTCGTAATTCCTTACGAGATTCTAGCTTGTAAAAAGCGTTCACGTCCTCGTAGAGCTCGTAATTACAGCTTGTAAGCTGGGAGTTTTCTGAAAGCTCCCACATGTACCACCTGACCGCTGTAGATTCATTTATTAGGCGTTGATAGTGGTGCCATGGAAACGCATAATTCCCAGTCCAAGGACCAAAAGGACGTGAACAGCTCCGAATATAACGTCACGTGTTGTCAGTTCAAGATAGCGGTAAATACGAGGTGACGAGAACGCAGCTTATTACTGGCTCTCACAACAAAAGTAAAAAGAAAAAACTTATGTAATTACTATATATAATATGTTTTCAAAATGCTGTGTAAATATGTACCCGATTAAGGTGAATTAAAATGCAGCCTTATTAATGAGCAAAACGTTCGGATGTTAAACGCACTATTTACGCGTGGCTGGGAGCAGGTGTAGATTTCTTTCGTACCAACTAACATTTGGAAAATACGAATATTTTAATGAATCCGAAAATTTACGCCAGAACCACTTTACACACGATTTACACAAAAATTCGTTCTGCTCGTGTTTCATGAATGAGACCCATTGTGTGTAAACATGCTTATTGTAGTTCTAGACTAAATGTGAACATACTCATCTCACTTGCATGAAAAAGATTCAGTATTCCTAAATCTATAAAATCTGTAAAATGCAAAATCAGAATACTAAGCAAACCTCCAATAATTAAATAAAACATTTTTTTTAATGCATTTAATCTCACATTGTTGACCAATGTACTTGCTGCTGACCTTCAATGATTCAGTTAACCATAAGCAAAATTTACTTTGTTTTTATTGGTGAAGTAAGTGTTAAACTTTCTTCTTCTGCATCCTATTCTTTTATGATCCAGAATGGCAGCACAGCTGAAAGGTTTGTTTGAGCTGCACCCTCTACTGTACAAGCTTGAATTTGCATTTCCTTCAGCCTTATTTCAATTTTGGTGTGAAAGTGCCTTTACATTTGCCCAAAAATAGAACTTTTTTTGTTATATAAAAACAAAACAAAAACAAACAAGCCCAGCCCAGGTAAGAAAAAGTAAAGCAAAAGTAACATAACATTACTTTTCTTAAAAAGTAACTAACGCGGGGAGTAACAATATTGTAATGTATTACTTTTCAAAGTAACTTTCCCCAACACTGGTGGAGATTGAGATTGAACTATTTAAAGCAATTGTCCTATTTTTTAATAAAACTGAAAAAAGCCCTTTCTGATCATGTGGTAAAACGCTGGTTACAAATATTATTTACTATTAAACGCTGCAAAAAAAAAAATTGGCTGTACAAAAAGGGTGTGNNAAAGGGTGTGGATAGACTACACACAAACAAAACAAAACACTTGCATAAGTGCAGTTCTTCAAATGTATATATATGTATATATTTGAAGATATAAGGGTTGCATACAAAATAAAAGTTTGAGTTTGCATAATATATGTGGGTGTACTGTGTGTAATTATGTATATATACAAACACATTCGTGCATATATTTGAGAAATATTTACAAGTATGTGTATATATATTTTTATATAATTTATATTATATATAAATAAAAAATATTTTGTACATAAATAAAATTTCTCATAAATATATACATTAATTTGTGTGTATTTATATATANGTAATTATTAATTACACACAGTACACCCACATATATTATGCAAACTCAAACTTTTATTTTGTATGCGATTAATCGTTTGACAGCCCAAATATATATATATATATATATATTACTTTTTAATACTTTACAAATTCTTTTGGTTTTTCCGCTTCATCCTTGCGGGTACACCATCCCTATTGAAATCAATGGATTTGGACACACAAGAGCTTTTCGCACTTCAAATAGTTATTCCTAGGTCATTCTAAACCCTGATTTTTCACATTGCTCAATTTACCCAGGGTTAACAATTAATCCTGGGTATTCATAAGATGCCGTTTCACACTGTACATTCCTAAACCCTAGGTTAACGTAATAATTTGCATATTTGTAGTGTCAGTGTCATTGACTTGAGTGCAGCATGCGGCCTGTTTATATAAAAGCTCTAGCATTGCACATTATACACTGCCGGCGATACTATCAAGTTTTTTTTTTCTGAATCGACCTTTCAGACTATAAAACGTTAGAGTGAAATGGTCTCTTCAGTCCAACTGAAGCATTTTCCATCGCCATTTGACATTTTTTTCCCCCATCAAATCCAGAAACGACGTTCCAATATCGCATCGTTTCACACTGCATACTTTGGCACCGCAATGAGGGGTTAAAGCAGTGTTACTGCTAACCCTGCTCCATAACCCTGTGTAAAAAAAGTTGTGCTAACCCTAGGGATTGGCATTTTTGTAAATTTTTAATTTCAATACTGATAGGTCTCTTACAAGTATTTGAGTCCACGGGGTTGGGGCATGTGCGGGGGGTGGGGTGTCCGTCCGTCAAAAATATATTTAAGTCGATTAAGTCACGGCAATCATTGTTTTCATGATCGATCATCGCTGTCACGTCAGAGTACTCATGCACATCCCTAGCTAACACTGCTTCTAAATTACAAGTGTGAAACATTCCTTGTGGGCTTTAGAACCATGATAACCCAGGGTTATAATAATTAAATTACATATTAGCAATAATAATGTTACTAAATAAAGTTACTAAACAACACTCTGAGTCCACATTGTATTATCATCCTTATATCAACCATCCTTGATACTTTGGTTGACAATAGCAAACATTAGATCTTGATGAGGGTGAGTGATGTTCCACGCAGAATGAGAAGGCAGTTTTGAGCCATTTAGTCCCCCAGCAGTCAGAACAAAATCAGGAAATGTATATTACACACTGGAGTGGTTTGTATGAATGAAGAGATCCCTGTATCATTGACTCCAGATGCAACAGATTTAAAATAATTCCTTCTGATTTCATTCACAGCTGGAGAACTATATCCAGGAGAACCTCAAACAAGACATGGCCCATATTCAAAATGACATGGTGCAAAACCACACAATGACCATGATCAAGATTGGGACCAGCCTTCTGAGTCAAACAGCAGAGCAAACGCAGAAAATCACTACTGTTGAAACACAGGTAAGGGGTTGATACTTCTCTATGTAATTCAGCAGGTTCAGTTTAGTGGGTTCAGTTTCAAAACCTAACAGGGCTCAATGCTAAGTTTTTTTACATTGGCCCTGTCTGGCCAGTGGTTTGGATTTTTACTGGCCCTGCCAAAAATTTTACTGACTCTATCACAAAAAGATTATTTTTTGTTGTTGTTTTGACCCATGTAACTATTCTTACATTTACATTTATGCATTTGGCAGACGCTTTTATCCAAAGCGACTTACATTACATTATACTCTACATTTGTATCTGAGTATGTGCAATCCCTGGGATCGAACCCATGACCTTGGCATTACTAATGCCACGCTCTAACCACTGAGCTACAGGAAAGCTTACAAATAAGGTTATGACACAAACAATTTAGATACTAGTGAAATTTCTCAATTCTTTATTCTAATTTCAATACAACAGCATAAACTAATTCTTGACTAAGTTTAAAAACTAATAAATTGATGGTAAGTCAAGCTTTAACCCTCTGGGGTCTGAGGCTAATTTGGGGTCCTGGAGTAGTTCTGACATGCCCTGACATTTGTGCTTTTTTCAGTTGCTTATAAACATATTAATGACAGAAGTCTCATTACACTGTATTCAGCACAAACTAGGGAACAATAATATGTGAACAACATGTACATGTTTGCATTTTTGAGAGAATTACGTATATGCATGATTTTTGAAAAAAAAAAAGTGTCACTGAAATAAGGCCTTTAAAAGCATACTAAACATTTTTTCACAAGACTTTTGGGAACTGTATATTTTGGTCTAGAGTTTTTGCTTCAAAGTGATGTTAAAATCATTCTGCCTACTCAGACAGATAAAACTACGGAAGCCCTGAACCGCATGGTAAAAANAAAAAAAAAAAAAAAAAAAAAAAAAACTTGGTAGGGAGGGGAAAAAACGAAAACTTCTTGTTATTTCGACATATTAAGTCGTTATTTCAAGATATTAAGTCGTTAATATGACATAATATATCGTTATTTCAAGATATTAAGTCGTTATTTCGAGATAAGTCGTTATTATGACATAATATCTCGTTATTTCGAGATAAGTCGTTATTATGACATAATATCTCGTTATTTCAAGATATTAAGTCGTTATTTCGAGATATTAAGTCGTTATTACGACATCTCGTTATTACGACATATCTCGTTATTCCGAGAAATTAAGTAGTTTTTTCGACACAAGTCGTTATTTCAACATAATATCTTGTTATTTCAACATAACTTGTTATTGTATATCAAGTTTAATAAAAGACGCGCACTAATCAACGTCTTCAGTGGCGCAACAGTAACGTGTTGGCTCGCAATTCCAGCTTTTACTGCGATCGCCGCGGTTTCGAATCCGCCTTTTGCCGAGTTCGCTCTTCTCTATTTTCCCATCACATATCAGAAAGGCATTAATTTTCAATAAAAATGAAAATGTTCTAAAAGTGGAAATAACCTGCCGAACGAGTGTTTAATAACATTAAAAGTATTTATTGGGTCGGGTTAGCAGCATGTTCTCTTTCGATATTAGCCACTAGAGGGCAGAATTAGACAGGGAATCAATTAAAGAACGCAATAGTTATGTTGACCTACTGTTACAAGTTGGTGCTCCAAAATTCCAGAGGTTTATCATGGGAATTTGCACTCATTCCAGGCTAACCTTTATTGAGGTTAAATTTCACCCTGGCAACATCCTAGCAACCAGCCCAAGTACCCTAGCAACCACCCAGAATACCTTAGCAACCGCATAGCAACATAATAGCAAGCACCCTGAGTACCCTAGCAACTGCATAGCAACACCTTAGCAACCACCCCAAGTACCCTAGCAACGTATAGCAACACCCTAGCAACCACCCTGAATACCCTAGCAATGCATAGCAACACTCTGGCAACCACCCCGAATACCTTAGCAACCCCATAGCAACCACAGGGGCAGTCGTGGCCTAACGGATAGAGAGTCGGACTTGTAACCCAAAGGTCATGGGTTCGAGTCTCAGGTCCGGCAGGGATTGTCGGTGAGGGGAGTGAATATCCAGCGCTCTCTCCACCCTCAATACCACGACTGAGGTGAGACCCTTGAGCAAGGCACCGTACTGCTCCCCGGGCGCCGCAGCAATGGCTGCCCACTGCTCCGGGTGTGTGTTCACGGTGTGTGTGTGCACTTGGATGGGTTAAATGCAGAGCACAAATTCAGAGTATGGGTCACCATACTTGGCCACCCGATCGATCGATCTATCTATCTATCTATCTATCTATCTATCTATCTATCTATCTATCTATCTATCTATCTATCTATCTATCTATCTATCTATCTATCTATCTATGTATCAAAACTACTAAACTAAAACTGAAACTTTTAAAACTGCTTCAAACATTCTGGACCAGCTTTTTCAAGCCAACTTAAAGTTTGTCTTGACAAACTTTTTTCATCTAGTTACTATTTACCCTTCTTGCAAAGAACTGCTACTTTTACATGGTGTAAATGGAATATATCGCTATTTTCACCTAGTGTAAATAGCATATCATGAAAATGCTGCTATTGTCACTTAGTATAAATAGGATGTATCACTATTTTCACTTAGTATAAATAACATCTACTGTAGGGGTGTCAAACTCATTTTAGTTTGAGGGCCGGTTTGGAAAAAATTAACCATGTGCGGCTGAATTACCTTTTTCTTATAATAAACTTAGTGCGCAGATAGTTGCATTAATATTAACCATATAAACAAATTAATTTGCAAGAAAACTGTATTTGGTTTTACAGTGAAAAGACTTTTAGATTTTTAAAATAATGCTTTATTTAATATTTGTACCTATTTTGATTTTTCATGGCCAATTCCAATTTTTATTGTCCGATAAATCGTCCGATTCTGATACTGGTTGCAGATTTTTTTTAAATAAAATGAATTTGTTGTTTAGTTTTTCACAGGCCAAACTGGCCTTAAACAAAAAATGTGTAGCTCTTTGATATTGGAGGCAAACACTGCATTTTTATCATAATCCCAACAAAGATGTTATGAACATGAGCATGAGCATGAGCAGTTGTTTTTAATTTAAATTATTGAATAATTAGCAAGATTAACAGCAACAACAACCTGGTCTGACTTTAGCTTTGTGAAATTATGCTACATAAAACAAAATCAGCAGACGGACTGAATGAAAATGGAATAGCAGCGATATAGCGTTTCCATGGTTACCAATACACAAAGCAGCGCTTTGATAAATATAGACTACTTTATATGGAGATAAGAGGAAAAGCATTAAAACTTTTCTGAAGACAGTTCCCTTCGGAGATACATTCATATCAACCCCACTTTAATATTTATATTATTCTTCCTATTTTCTCTGCTGGTGTGTCTGTTCTCCTCTTTGTGTCCGTATTCAGCGTGTGCCTGTGTTAACGTCCTGTTTACAGACTTCGTAAATACACAAATTAAATTTTGGGAAATTATTACAAAGCAGTTTGTTTGCAAGCCTGGAATAAAGAACGTTTAAAAAACTTTTTTGGCTCCTGGACTAGTGCATCTCTATTTTTTTTATTATAGTTCAAATCAGTTTGGACACCAGGCCGTAAGTTTGACACCCCTGATCTACAGCTATTTGCACTGTAAATGATTTTATTTACTATGGGCTACACAAATTTAACCTCAATAAAGGTTAGCCTGGAATTAATGCAAATTCCCATGATAAACCGCTGGGATTTTGGAGCACCAACTTGTAACAGAAGGTCAACATAACTATTGCGTTCTTTAATTGATTCCCTGTCTTATTCTGCCCTCTAGTGGCTAATTTTGAAAGAACATGCTGCTAACCCGACCCAATAAATACTTTTAATGTTATTAAACACTCGTTAGGCAGGTTATTTCCACTTTTAGAACATTATTTTCATTTTTATTTAAAATGAATGCCTTTCTGATATGTGATTGGAAAACACACAAGAGCGAACTCAGCAAAAGGCGGACTCGAAACTGCGGCAATCGCAGTAAAAGCTGGAATTGCGAGTCAACGTTACTGTTGCGCCACTGAATACGTTGATTAGTGCGCGTCTTTTATTAAACTTGATATACAATAACGAGTTATGCTGAAATAAGATATGCTGAAATAACGACTTAATATCTTGAAATAACGACTTAATATCTTGAAATAAGATAACTTTTTTTTTTCCCCTCCCCACCAAGTTTTTTTTTTTTTTTTCACTATGCGGTTCAGGGTTTCTGTATAAAACAATGTATTGATTTTAAATTTCTAAGACACTTTTTGTTTAGAAGGGCCATATGTGGGGAGGCATGAATCATCATGAATAATGCTGTGATTCACACCTAAGGAGATTAAGACCCTGCCCCTAATGAGGCACATTTTGAGTACACATTTATACCTGGAAATAAATCCTGTTCAAAGATATAAGTGAACACCACATACCTGGCATTTGGTGTTTTGGTTTTAGCCATTAAGTCATGTTTACTAATGTAAGTTATGTGTAGTAGCTGCGCGTGCTCTGTGGGCATGGCTGCATTAGTGGATAAGATGACTCGCGAACAACTGACATCCCTCTCTTTTCAAACAGATTACATAAACAGAGAATATGTTTTCAGTTTGACTTACATGATTTAAAATCTGACATTTCTTTAGACATATGTCTCATGTTTGTGTGATTAGTAGTCACTAAGTTACAGTTCATTTTCTGAGGACTATCAGAATGGACTTAATTTAGAGAAAGACAACAGATCACGCATAATGTTAGTTTTCTTTATTTTGCAAAAAGCACAACATTTTGTTTGAGTGTACACAAATAAAATAAGACATTTTACAGATTAGAATGGTGTATAACTCTTAATTGTATGTCCAAAATTGACGGAGTATTTTGAGTCTCTTTCGCACTGGTAAGAAAAAAACCGAGGTGGTATCGCTAGCGTGACGGCCGACCCCTGAGTGTTAAATAAATAGGAAAACAACACAAAGACTGGCTTCAGATGTTGATCCCAGGTTTTGGAATAGACAATTACATAATTTAAATAAAGAGCGTAGCCTGTAAGTCAAGACATGGTTCACCAATCTTTGAAAGCTAGAGTGTACATTTATAATCCGAAACTTAAAACGGTGTAACAATACCGCTGTAATAAAGGAAGTAATTTCCTGCGCATGAGATGTACAGGATTTTATTTCAACAGGGCATCTTGCTTTATTTTTATTTTTTATTATGAATTTTTTTTAAAGCTGCAGTCTGTAAGTTTTGTCTCTTTTCACCATCTCTGTTTGAAACCTGCAATTGCAGATAGTTGCGGAATTATCTTTTCGTGGGTTGTGCATCGGCGTGGCTCCTCAGCACGGATGAATCTAATGTTTTGAGGAGAATGTGTGGCTGTCAGTCACCGCACCAGTGGATACTTCGGAATCACAGATTGCAGCCTTGGAAGTATGACCAAAATAAGAATTTTCACCGGAAAATGTCATCTGAACAAGTAACAAATCTAGTTATGTACATGCCAGGCGATTCCAATCAAAAATTGGTTTTGGATATTTTTTAACCAAAAAAAGTTAAGGACTGCAGCTTTAAATAACCAAACGTCAACATAAGGCAGATCTTGAGTGCAGCTGATGGCGCTTTTAAGTGACGCTCAAGGGATCGATATTCCAATATACAAATAAGATTTTCTTTCATTCCTAAGGGGGATGGCGAGGGAAAGATGCAAGGAAAGAAAATGTGGATGAAGAAAAGGAAATGAAAATGCACAAATACAAAATGAGAAGCACATTTAATTACCTTTCGTAGTCAAGTTAGCAGTTTTTTTGTTAGTTTGTTTGTTTGTTTTTTGCAAGCAAAATGCTAAGCCATTATTGCTAGTCAGGGGACCATGACCTTGTGCCCGAAAACCATTTCATTAGGGCTAAATCTTAAACTAACCTGTGTTACCTCTTTTGCTGCCAAAAGAAGTTAAGGCACTCTCTCCTCCCAATCATGACCCAACTAGGTACAGTAAACGTGCAACAAATAAGCGCTTAAATGTTGATGCACCCGTACCTGCTCCACTATCTTGAAAAACACAGTTGAATCTCAAATTAGAATATCATGAAAAAGTTATTTTTTTTCTGAAATTTAATTCAAAAAGTAAATCTTAAATATTTTCTAGATTTATTAGACAAAGTAAAATATTTCCAGACTTTTTTGTTTTCATTTTGATGATTACAGCTTGCTGCTCATCAAAATAAAAAAAATCAGTATCTCAAATTATTAGAATATGTAATTTCAAGTTCTATTAAATTACCATTCTCAGGGTATAAATAGTGGGTTTAGGTCAGTAATCCCAACAGCAGTCATGGGGAAGTCTGCTGACTTGACAGTTGTCCAGAAAACTATCATCAAGACCCTCTACAATGAGGGTAAGCCACAGAGGGTCATTGCTGAAAGAGCTGGCTGTTCGCAGAGTGCTGTGCCAAAGCATATTCATGGAAAGTTGACTGGAAGGAAAAAGTGTGGTAGGAAAAGATGTACAAGTGAAAGGAATGACCGCAGGGTTGAGAAGATTGTCAGGCGAAGCCGATGTATGAACTTAGGAGAGATTCAAAAGGAGTGGACTGAAGCAGTGTTAATTTCGTTGACTAAATATTTTCGTCATTATTTTCGTCACGAATATATTTTTTCTGACGAAAACGAAACGAAAACTAAAAAAGAAGTCACTGATGAAGACTAAAACTATGACTAAATTGATTGACATTATCGTCAACGAATAAAGGACGAGACGAAAATAGACTGTGACGAAAATCCAATCAGCAGACGGGAGAGATGCGAGGAATGAACAAAAGAACCAATCGGCAAAACGGAACAGGCGAGACTGCATGAGAAGAGAACCAATCAGAGCCTGACTTATTGAGACGTGAGACGAAGGTATTCAGTCTTTGACTGAGCTCGCGCAAAGACTATAGAATAACACAAGACGTGTCACTCGTATTGTTTTGAATGGGAGAAAGTGTAACGCGCAATATGGCGGAATAAGTCCCGCCTTCTAAATAAGAGCCAATCGCCGACTGGTAAAGTCATCGCGTCACTGCAACGGCCGTTAGATGTTGCTGCATAAAAGCTTTTGAATTGAAATAAAGACACAGTTGTGTTGAAATAAAGTTGAATTTGTGTTTTATATATTTTGGTTAAGTTTGTTTCCTATACCAGCGGTAAAAAATTGTCTAGTAAATCTGTTATTGATTTTAGTCTTATTTTAGTCGACTAAAATACCAAGCAATTTTAGTCGACTAAAATACCAAGCAATTTTAGTCGACTAAAATAAGACTAAAATTAAAACAAATCAGATGACTAAAACTTGACTAAAACTAAAAAGAATTATAGTCAAAAGACTAAGACTAAAACTAAATTAAAATTTCTTGTCAAAATTAACACTGGACTGAAGCTGGAGTCAGTGCACCGCACACAGACCTCTTCAGGAAATGGGCTACAACTGTCACATTCCACGTACCAAGCCTCTTCTGAATCAAAGACAATGTCAGAAGCGTCTTACCTGGGCTAAGGAGAAAAAGAACTGGACTATTGCTCAGTGGTCCAAAGTCCTTGTTTCAGATGAAAGTAAATTTTGCATTTCATTTGGAAATCAAGGTCCCAGAGTCTGGAAAAAGAGTGGAGAGGCACAGAAACCATGTTGCTTGAAGTCCAGTGTGAAGTTTCCACAGTAAGTGATGATTTGGGCTGCCATGTCATCTGCTGGTGTTGGTCCACTGTGTTTTCTGAAGTCCACAGTCAACGCAGCCATCTACTAGGAAATTTTAGAGCACTTCATGCTTCCTTCTGCTGACCACCTTTATGGAGATGCTGATTTCATTTTCCAGCAGGATTTGACACCTGCACACACTGCCAAAGGTACTAAAAGCAGGTTCAATGACCATGGTGTTACTGTGATTGATTGGCCAGCAAACTCGCCTGACCTGAACCCCATAGAGAATCTTTGGAATATTGTCAAGAGGAAAATGAGAGACACCAGACCCAACAATGCAGATGACCTGAAGGCTGCTATCAAAGCAACCTGGGCTTCCATTACACCTGAGCAGTGCCACAGGCTGATTGCCTCCATTCCATGCCGCATTGATGCAATAATTCATGCAAAAGGAGGCCCAACCAGGTATTGAGTGCATAGAAATGAACATACTTTTCAGAAGCCAAACATTTCTGTTTAAAATATCCTTTTTTTTAATTGATCTTATGAAGTATTCTAATTTATTGAGAAAAGTGAATCGGTGGGTTTTTGTTAAATGTGAGCCAAAATCATCACAATTAAAATAACCAAAGACTTAAAGTACTTCAGTCTGTGTGCATTGAATTTATTTAATACACGAGTTCCACAATTTGAGTTGAATTACTGAAATAAATGAACTTTTCCATGACATTCTAATTTATTGAGATGCACCTCTATTTGATGTAGAACTGGGCAATAAGACGACAACAATAATTATTGCAATATAATTTTCCTCGATAAAACGATGACAAGATTTCGATAAATGTTGGAAAATAATGTTTATGCGCTAAAAGCGGAACAAAACATTGCTACTCATTTAAATCGTGCCACACGGACCATTTATCCGCTCGGCTCAAAGTTTAAACGGCAGGTCAAGCTTACTATAGCAAATGCGTTTACTCACTAATCGGTCTGGGTCACACGACCACTAAACAGCGCTGTGAGATACAGTAAGAAGCGCTGGAATATAAATGTCTCTGTGATTTAAACTATTTTAAAGCTAGATGAAACAGTCCTGACAAAATAGGAGAAACACAGATACTACGTTGCGGAATGATACAGTCAGAGGGTTTTTCAACCTACAAATCACCATCATTTACCATGGATTTAGTAGCACAAACTGCACCATGGTACTGTGGCAGATATGTGGGATATTCATATTGAATTTTATTATATGATCAATGTAGACATTAAATGTATTAAAGGAGTAATGGAATATAATTACAGCATTTGTGATTAAGCTATAGCATTTTTGCATTTATACTAAAAGTATTTAGACTATTGTTTTTCATACAAATACCATAGAAACCAAAATAACAATTTTATCATGCTAGTGAGGTGCCATATGTATGGTTTTAACTGTGGTTAACATGATCTAAGGCTATGTTCAGACTGCAGGCAAATGTGGCCCGAGCGCTGATTGTGTTAGGACCCTATTGTAATTGCTTAGTCAATTCTTCTTCTCCAAAATGAATCGCACTTTTGAGGGCCTAAACATGCTCAAAAACTCATGATACTGCACACCTGTCAGAAGTGGTGAAAATTTACGTCTGATATGGGTTTCAGAATTAGGTGGGGGTGTACTATATACATATTACAGTTCATAGTTCATAGTACAAAAAAAAATTATGAAAACTAATAACTCAGCACTACTTAATCAAATTGGCTACATGCATTGTAAAGTTCAGATTGTTTAGGCCCTCAAAAGGCAGTAGTTTTGAAAAATATGAATTTTTATTTTTTTATTTTTTAGCTAGGTGGCACCTAGTCTCGCGTAGCCAGACCTTCATACCGAAGGCAGAAGGTCTGGACTCTATCGCAGCTTTCATTGGCCAAGGACTGCCCAAGAGGACGTCTGACTGACATGTAATGCAACCAATCACAGTTCGTTTTGTTCCGCATCATGTTTAGAGGCGTGAAAATATAAAGTTGATGTCCCTACAATAACAGGCCGTGCATCTAATAAATTATTCACTCAAGAACGTTGTGCAAGTTTACTGCAACAATGGAGCCGTAAACTTCACATACTTTTGAAAATCCAGTGTTTAGTTGATCCTGGTAAACGCTCGTTGTTACAGTTGTAAACAATACGGCGATCTTCTTCCACGAGGGGGTTTTGCGTCACGGCTAGGCATGTGACGGTATCAAATTTTCATGTTGCGATAATTGCTGAAGCTTATATACGGTATTATCACAATATTAAAATAAGTTGCAAAAAAAAGTGTTGTCATAGTATAAGAGGTTTAAGAACTCTGAATGTTTAAATACAATAATGCAATACACAAAAAAATTATAAAGTAAAATGTTTCAAACAGATTAAAGTGCAAAAGAATGAACAACAACAGGTAAAACTTTACAATAAGGTCTCAGTATTTAACGTTAGTTAATGCATTAACTAAGATTGAGCAATAGCTACATTTGTAACAGAAGGTATTATTTTTTGTTAATGTTAGTTAAGAAACTCAACTGATCATTGTTAGCTTTATCTCAGGTCCATTGAATAAGTTCTTTTGATAATGTTATTAAACATTAAGAAATGAACTAAGATTAATAAATGCTTTATAATTATTTTTCATTGTCAGTTTGGTAATAATAAATTAATGAAGCCTTTTGTCACTAAGTTTTACAGAATAACAAATAATCAGAACATTTCATCATTAGGCAACATGCCCTAGATTAAAATATAAAAATGTTTAAGTTTGATAATAAATAGCCTATTAAGTTTTTAAATATTAAGTATTTGGTGCTGTGAAAAACACCATTGTGAGTATAAAATAATTGAATGGCTGAAGCATTTTAAAAACTGTTCAGTAGTGCAGCTGCTTTGTTTACAGGGTTTCCGGGGTAACCGCTGCATTTCTGCTGTTCCCTCAGCACCCTCTGCTGTCAGAGTGTGAACATGCACTTTCATTTAGCCTGTCTCCTTCACTCGTTCCGCCATGTGCTTCTCATGCACGTTGGGCTTGTTTACATCTGAGTGCGTGTCCCTTTGATGCAGCATACAACGGTGTTGTGCATTTTATACGGTTGCTGGGGAAAACAATTCTTAAAATGCATTATAAAAATTTTAATAATTCGGAATAAATTATTATTTTCGGTATTTTGAAGTGCCCGCGATAACAATATAGTGTATATTCATTATAGTGATATATCGTATTACCGAATATCGGCATGTCTAGTCACGGCATTTGTTTCAAGGCAGACCGTTAACACTCTGAGGTCTCGCCGGCGATACCACCTCGGTTTTTTTCTTACCAGTGTGAAAGAGACTCAAAATACTCTGTCAATGTTGCACATACAATTAAGAGTTATACACCATTTTAATCTGTGGAATATCTTCTTTTATTTGTGTACACTCAGAGTAAAAACAAAATGTTGTGCTTTTTGCAAAATAAAGAAAACTAACATGATGCGTGATCTCTCGTCTCCCTCTGAACGAAGTCCAATCTGATAGTTCTCAGAAAATTAACTAACTTAGTGAATACTAATGACACAAAAATGAGACTTATGTCTAAAAAAACGTTGAAATGTCAGGTTTTAAATTGTGTAAGTCAAATCGAAAACAAATATTCTCTGTTTATGTAATCTGTAAAAAAAAGAGCCATGTCAGAAGTCCGTGATTCAGCTCATTATCCGCTAATGCGGCCACGCCCACGGAGCCAGCGCTATTCAGACGCAAATTCTGAGGCAATACATGCATACATCGCCTCAATTGTGTATTTATTATCTTCAAAAGTGTTTTGCATAGCCATAGTTAGCGATATCTGGAAGCCTCTGTTAGTTCGGTTAGATCCTGGATTGTCACATGGCCTTGTCTTCTTTAGGAGGCATTTGTGGACTAAAGGTGTACAGAGCGCCCTCCGGCTGCAAGTATGAATTGAAAACATAGTATCCAGCGCTCACAGTGATGACAATAAATATTGAATAAATATTACTCCTCTGTATAGAAAAATTTACAAACATATGAGAATCCATCAATATTTCTCCAAATGTGCATGCTTTTAAGCTAAAAGCCTATATGAAATGCCATAGAGGTAACATGAATGTTCAGATGCTTTGCATCACAGAAATACATTATATTTTAAAGTATATAATATAATACCATTATTTTAAATTGTAATAATATTTCACAGTATTGCTGTTTTTTCTGTATGTTTGATATACACCATGATGAGCTTGACACATGATCCACTGCATGAAAAGTGGGATTTTCGTCCCCGTAAACGGCCGGAAATCTCCCTAATTTTCGACAATTAATGACAATTTACAGCCTGTGAACATCGCGTTCGTCTGTGCCACATATTGACGGAAACGAACCATGACGTATGTGGAGCTCGCGGAGGTGCTAATGGCTCTAATTAGCATATGAATAGCAGCGCTCGCGCCTTGCCAGAGAATGGCTTGAATTTCCTCACTCAGTATTGGTTGAAACTACTACATTTAAACAAGAAAAATCGCTCGTGATTGGTTGGCAGGTCTGTTACCATTGGTCACCCTGGGTCATAATTTTAAACCCCAAAATTATAATAATTATATATATATAAAAAATTATTTACAATTATTTAATTTTATATATTCATATGCTATGCTATTATGTTGTATATTCATGTCATTGTTATCCTATGGACTACACTATTATTACCATCAAGGACATTCATTTATTGAGGAAAGGAAAATTTGCCAGGGACATGCTGTTTATTCAAAGAAAGAGCTTTATTAGCACAAACACAAACACACAACCATGTACAAAACGTAGATCTGCCCACACAACAAATGGGAAGCTCACGAGAAGCCCAAAATCCTACAGCACCATGAAATGTCTGTTTTCCGCTTCGGCGCTGTAGGTAACTAGCGGCATTCTGTCTGAATTCAGTCCATTTTGCAGACGTCTGTGGTGCGTTGCCCTGTACTTTGGAATCGCCTCTAATCTCGACTGCAGCGTGGCGCTCGGTGAGCTCCTGACTGCGAAAGGATGGAGGTCGCACAATCCATCCAGACACCCCGCCAACGATGCCGTCTTCCTCATCAGACATCAGGTCTATGGTAGCGCACTTCCAAAGGCCCACCTCATCCTCAAACACTGTCTTGCTTCTAGCAGCTGTAAAAAACAACCAATAAAGACAATCAGTATTGCACGATGCACTGCGTATGGACTCAACACATCTATTAATGCACCTGAAAAATAGTCACATTGACCAAAAACGGAGCTGATCTAATAAAAGTTACCCTCTTTCTTCTCACTCGACTCCGAGCTGAATGCTTCGCAGCTTCTGCCTGCGATGCAAGATCTGGATGTTTGTAAGTTACCTGAAGCTCCTGCGTACTGTCTCGTAATATGTCTTACAGGCAGCTGGAAAACAATTAAATGAGAGTGATATGAATAAAAAACAACGTGTAAAAGAACTTAAACAATAAAAACAATAAAGGAGAAAATAGTCAAAGTTACTTACACTTGTGCTACTTAAAAAAAAGTGTTGCTTTTAGGCTAGTTTTAGCTTAGATAGCAGTCTTACCGCAATCTTAGGACTGTGCACCCGTCTTCTCTTCTTAGAGTTAGTATCTTCCACACAGTTTTTCGACTCCAAAGCAGCCAACCTATCTTCTATGGACAGCAACCTGGAGTTTACTAAAGTGAACTGCTCATTTACATCGGCAGCCCACTGATAGCATTCAGCAGTTTCTTCTCGCCAGTGTTACGGATCAACTGGGGATCATGTTGGGGGCGCACGCGAGCACGCAGATAGTTTTACCTGGATTTCCAGCAGATGTTAGGCGGCGACAGATTCGTCACATGCGATATTCCACGGATTATAGATTTAAAAACGTTTGTTTCACCAGTTGTATACATTACATAATAAAGCGGTGTTCGTTCCTGCGTTTTTGGAGCAGTTTTAAGGAAGTTTATCATGCTCTCACGTCACGCTCACGCTCACAAACCACGCCCACGTTAACATGGGACACTAGTTTCAATGAATGTCAAACTTGTCAACGAAATTAAATAAAGTATAAATATTTATTTTCAACAATAGTGTATCATATTGTGTCTGTAGTGTGCTGCCATGCTTTCTAAACACAAATTACAACAGACAGATTAAGCTAAAATTAGCAGTAGGCTACCTAAAGCAAACATGAATTGCAAAGTCCTTAATGTTTTTATTAACAAGTCTTGTTCATTTATATGTTTCTTACTATTGTTCATAATCAAATTATTTATTTTATGAGCGATTACATATATTAAGGGGAAAAAAACAGACACTTTGGCTTGTGTTTGTTCTAGGTGATTTTACTGATTTTGTTGATTTTATTTTCTGAGATCTCTTGCTTAGGTTTCAAGTACACTCTGTATCCTAAAACAACCATGTTTCATTCTGGATTCATGACTGATTTAAACTCAACATTTGCTTTGGCTTAGGAATTATAAAAACTTGACTGAGTCATATCCATCAATAGACTGAAAGTAGCAGATGGATACCTGCAGACATTTCTCTCAAAATTAGTCGATTTTGAGAGAATTTGCATTTGCATTTGTATAGCTCACAGCATTTTCATTTACATGTTAAAGCCTCCCCTGGAATTAGAGGAAGGGGGGTCATGGGGGGACAACTGCCAAGCAAGGCCCACATCAATTTCTGACAATTCACGGCAGTTTTCGGTGTTGCCTGCAAATTGCCGTGTGCAGTCGTAAACCTGAACTTCCACGACAATCTACAGTGCCGCTTACTGACGAAAATCCCACTTTTCATGCAGTGATCACAGAGGGTTTTTCACATAGCCTACCTGACTGTAAGGCCTCATTATTGTGCAGCTCATTACAGCTCTTTATGCGATTCTTTTGTCTTCTCAGGTGTAAATCCCCCATTATTCATGATGATTCACGCCTCCACGCATACTGTTTCTCTTGACAAAAGTGTCTTACAAAATTTAAATCTCTCTATTGTTTTACATGAACGAGTAGGCAGGATAATTTTTACATAATTTTGAAGCAAAAACTCTAGTCTACAACCTCCAATACCCAGAAGTCTTGTGAACATATATATTATTTTTTTGGCCTTATTTCAGTGACTTAAGTTTTTTGTTTTTTCAATAACCACGCATAAACGTTATTCCTTCAAAAATGCAAACATGTACATACATGTTTGTCACATATTATGGTAGCCTAGTTTGTGCTGAATACAGTGTAAGGACACTTTTTCCATTAATATGTTTATGAACAACTGAAAAAAGCACAAATGTCAGGGCATATCAAAACTTCTCCAGGCCCCAAATCAGCCTCAGAATCCAGAGGGTTAAAGAACGTGAAACACACATCTTCCGGACATCCTGTAGAATTCAACCAACCAGACGCGACTTCGAAACTCCTGAAGTGTTTCCAGATAAGTGTGCCATATGCATCAGACGTTCAGCCAACGGTCCGTGGGCGTGACGTCTGAGGCTGAGACTAGGTGGCACCTGCCAGCAGTACAAACTGGTTTAGAGGGACGAATTGGTACTCCTTAAGAGTTCATAAAATTGGTTAGATGCAGTGATAATCATTTCTCACAGATCCACAAATGTGCACACATTTGATTATAGCACCAACTGTCAAAATGAATAGTCAATTCATGAACAACATTGTGAATCTTTTTATTTTATTTTTAAATAAAGACAAGGCAACACTAATTTTACATACAGTACACATTAAAAATTGCATGAATATGACAGTGAGCAACTTGATACAGCACAGTTTGAAATCAAAGTTTTAAAGTTTGTCAATTGTGCATGTCCAGTGACAGCTGAACTCTCCTGTCCGCATCCAATTTGCACAGACTAACCGTTACACACAAAGTAACACGCGTTTTTGCAGTCTACAAAAATGCACACTTCAGATAATCTTAAAGCTGGATTCGACTGCAAGGTTTTTGAAATTGAATACCTATTAGATATTATAAATACAAACCCAAATCAAGAAAAAGTTGGGACATTTTGTAACATGCAAATAAAATAAAAAATCTGTGATTTGTTAATTCTCTTGAACCTTTATTTAACTAACAAAAGTACCATGAAAAATTAAAGCTGCAAGCAGCGATGAAAGGGCCCTCGCACCCAGGCTCACCACCACCCGTTGGCCTTAGAAAAACAGTGAACAATGGCCGACATCCATGTAAGTGAGTAAATACAGAAGAATTACTACAAAGTCATTTCAAAGTGCCACATTTCCTGCTGCCAACAGGTGGCGCTTTGACTGTAACTGAATATTGCCATGTTGATGTCTTCAGGCCAGGACTCTTATCACACGTGAAGTTTGGGACACATCGGACATAGTATGCCTGAGTTACAACAGCTTCCTCTTTCATGGCGAAACATCAGACTTTGTCAGTCAGCCACGGACACGCCGTTCTGTGAAAGCTCAAGATCTTTGATATTTATCATCGCTAAGGTCTTAAGACTAGACTGACAACATATGGTTCTGGTTAAATCTCTAAGAGGAGTTAATCAGTGTAAAACCTGTCATTTTCTGTTGCCCGCATGTGGCGCTATGACTAACTGAATACTGCCATGTAGATGTCTTCAGGTCAGGACTCTAATAAAACATGTGAAGTTTGGGGCAGATCAAACATTGTTTGCCCGAGTTACAACAACTTCCTGTTTCATGGCGAAACATCAAAATTTGTCAGGCCACCACAGACACGCCCTTCAGGGAAAAATCTAGATTTTCGCAATGTAACGTCGCAAAGGCTTTTAGATTAGACTGACCAAACATGATGTTGATCTGATTAAAGCTCTAGGAGGAGTTTGTTAAAGTACAACGTCTGGAAATGGCAAAAAATGGAAGTTAATTCAAAATATCTGACTTCCTGTTCGGTTTCAGATTTTGCTCCAAGATACTTTTATGTACGTACTGGGCTGTTAAATGTGTGTGCCGAATTTCAAAATCTACGTAAAATGTTGTGCGAGGGGCACTACGTTAGGTGGCGCTATCGAGCCATTTTGCAAAGCCTAATGCTGCGACCCTTAACAGCATTTCACTACTTCTAACGTGTGTGCAAAGTTTCATGAGTTTGAGCACGTTTAGGCCCTCAAAAATGCGATTCACTTTGAAGAGTATTAATAATAATAATAAATATAGCTGCAAGCAGCGATGACGGGCCAAAGCCCGTTGGCACCGCCACCCAGGTGGCTTCAGGGCAACTGTGCATGGCGGGCAATGGGCATTTAAAACAGTTAAACATAAAAGGACTATGTCAATTTCAAACCACATTTACTGCAGCAGCTGATGCTCCTATGATCACAAACTACAACAGACACATCCATGAGATCATTTAAATTGAGATGACTTTCATGTCATAGAATGTCATAAGTCAATTTCAAATGAGTGCAGAATATCATCCTAATCTGACGTCTGTGTTTTTTCTCAGACAACCCCTATAAAAATTCTAGAGGAAATTATATACTATTATTTGTGCAAACTCCACAGTGCTCTGAGAAATCTAATCCAGCCTTAATGCGAATGTCTGTGATTGCTGATGTTGTATAATCCTAACACTTCTCCATGTGTTTTTTGACCTCCCAGAGCTGTTGTTTTGTGCACCAATCTTATGCACCAAAAGCATGCTTTCTTTTAATTTCAATATGTGTGGTATAAGATGAAAAAAATTAATAGAGCCAAATCACAGATACTGCAAAGACAATTTTAATGTCAGTCTCAGGTAATAGTAAGGTAAATGTCTAGATTTTTCTGCTCACTTATGCAAGTTTATTTTAAACAGCCACTTTTATAATCATGTGAAATTTACTGAAACAGGGTTTATTAATAAATTTGAATAATATTAATAAATAATTAATTTAAAAATTCTAACTGTAATTGTAAAAAATAATAATTGTAACTCAAACAACATGTAGGAAACTAGTCCTGTCCGAATAGTGATATAGAATCATGGTTCAAATTCAAATGAGTGTGAAGTTCTCATTTGCAGTTCAAAATTTTTACAAGTTCATCAATAAATAAGTAATCAGTAAAATGGTTAAAGACCACTAACCAAGATTGTAATACACACACACAGGGAGGGGATAGAGAGAGAGAGATATACACAGACATTGACACAGACAGAGACCCACACACAGACACCCCACACACACACACGTGATCCTGAGGTAGTATGGGGGAGGAGAGAGAGAGAGACAGAGACAGATTGAGAAGATCATTTTAAACAAAAAAAAAAAACATCTAAACTGTGACAAAGTAGTCTTTGATACATTTTTTAATATACCTGCACAAACAGTATAATAAAATCAAAATCTTTGTTCTATCTATATAAACTTTTGCTCAAGTGCTTGATTTATCCAACCCTGTTTAAAAATAGGTATATGCTGCCATCTAGTTGTTACTCTGTGTATCACATTTATCCATTTTTCAATCAAGCATAATTTATCTGCCTATTTTTAACTTACACATGCTTTTTGATTTGAAAAAAATGAATAAAATGTGTTTAGTTGAAGCATTTGTATTATTCTATATATAAATTAAAAGTGTATAGTGTTTTTTTAAAGAAAATATGAGTCATTCAGTTTCCTTTTTTTTTACATTACTTCAATCTATCACCATGGCAACACCGTTTGAGATATCCATTATCCATTCTCAATTTAACATCTTCAATGTCTTAGCACCATGGTAAAAAAGGTTTGGTCTGAATCGAATAAACCCCCTAGAAGTAGTAGTTTAAAATTCAGAGCTTGTTTATTCAAAAAATCCACATTCAAACCAAATTATCTGACTTCCTGTCGGTCAGAGCTAATGACTGTAAATTAGAAAGTTGTCCGGCTTAATGAGAACAATAAGTGTACCGAGTTTGGTGACTGTAGGTTAAACTAACCCCCCCACTTTTATCACTGTAGAGCCCCTGCTTCCCGGCCCTTTCTAAGGCTTTGCCCATGTCTACTGGATGACAATATTGATGTGTGTGTCGAGTTTCATGCAATTTGAAGCATGTTAAAAGCCTCAAAATTGCCCAAGAATATTATTAAAGTTTGACACGTTGCCATGGCAACGATATTTAATATATCACAAACACATTAAAAGGTCTACATCTGCCATGTTTTGCATTATTGTGATGAAGTTTGAAGCAAATTGGGTAAAAATAAGTGGGTGATCTAAATGCATTTTAAAAGTGACACTTCCTGCTGCCAGTTGGTGGCGCTATAACTTTGAGACATAATAGTCAAATCCATGTGATCGGACTCCTACAGCAAACACACAGATGAAGTTTCATAAAAATCAATCAATGTAAGCCTAAGTTATAACACATTTTCTGTTTCCCTTTTCTCGCCATAAATTAATTGCCTCGCCACGGCCAAACCGTTCGAGATATCAAAAATCCCCTGGCAAGTTTTCATAATCAATGTCTTGTCTTCATGCTGACCGAGTTTGGTGGTGATCGGATTAATGGCCTAGGAGGAGTATATCAAATTCCAGAGCATGCGTTTTCCAAACAATCCTAAACAGCTGACTTCCTGTTGGGCGGAGCTAATGACAGAGTGCGGAAGTTGTTCGGCCCGATGAGATCTATTATGTGTTCTGAGTTTCATATATATATATATATATATATATATGCTAGTAGGTAACCATGATTTCAGACTCAGTTCAAGGGGGCGCTGTCGAGCTCCCCTGCCACGCCCGGGTACCAGCTTCTGCCCGGCGTGCAAATTTTCAAGAGTTTGAGCACGTTAAGGGCCCCAAAAAAAAAAAAAAAAACATAGAAAAAAATAATAATAAATATAGCTGCGAGCAGCGATGACGGGCCAAAGCCCGGTGGCTTCAGGGCAACTGTGCACGGCGGGCAATGGGCATTTAAAACAGTTAAGCTTAAAAGGACTATGTCAAATTCACTCTACATTTACTGCACTATAAGGTGGCGCTATAGAGCCCCTCCTCCCTGCCTGTTTCTAAGGCTTTGCCCATGTCTACTGGCTAACAATCCTGATGTGTGTGTGGAGTTTCAAACAATTTGAAGCATGCTAAGAGTCTCAAAAGCATTCAAAACGAATATTAAAGTTTGATGCGTTGCCAAGGAAACTGTGTTTGAGATATCACGATTCTTTTCAAAGGTCTACATCTGCCATGTTTTGACATTATTTAAATGAAGTTTGAAGCAAATAGGGTAAAAATAAGATGGTGATCTCAAAGCATGCTGAAAGTAACACATTTCCTGCTGCCAGTTGGTGGCGCTATAACTTTGACTCACAATAGTCACATCTATGTGATCAGCCTTGTACAACGAACACACAGCTGAAGATTCATCAAAATCAATTAATGTATGCAGAAGTTATAACACTGTTTAAAAAAGTTAAAAAAGTTGTGTAAATTGTATAAACCCTGTTGGAGTAGTAGTATTAAATTCAAAGCCTGTTTTTTCAAAAAATTAACATTCAAACCAAAATAGCTGACTTCTTGTTGGTCGGAGCTAATGAATGTAAATTAGAAAATTGTCCGGCTTGATGAGAACAATATGTGTACCGAGTTTGGTGACTGTAGGAAAAACTAACCCCCCCACTTTTGTCAAAAGGTGGCGCTACTGAGCACCTCCACCACGCCCATTTCTATGGCTTTGTCCATGTCTACTGGTTGACAATATTGATGTGTATCGAGTTTCATGCAATTTGAAGCATGTTAAGAGCCTCAAAAACACTCAAGAATATTATTAAAGTTTGACGTGTTGCCATGGCAACAATATTTAAAATATCAAAAATCCTGTCACAGGTCTACATCTGCTGTGTACTGACATTACACTGATGAAGTTTGAAGCAAATCGGGTAAAAATATGAGGGTGATCTCAAAGCATTTCAAAAAGTGATACACTTCCTGCTGCCAGTTGGTGGCGCCATAACTTTGACTCACAATAGTCACATCCATGTGATCGGACTACTACAACCAATGCACTCGTGAAGTTTCATAAAGATCAATCAATGTATGCAGAAGTTATAACACATTTCCTGTTTCCCTTTTCTCGCCATAAATTCGTTGCCTCGCCACGACCAAACCGTCTGAGATATCAAAAATCCGCTGGCAATTTTTAATCATCAATGTCTTAACCGAGTTTGGTGGCGATTGGATTAATCGTCTAGGAGGAGTATATCAAATTCCAGATCATGCGTTTTTCAAACAACCCTTAATAGCTGACTTCCTGTTGGCGTGGCGTTTAACTTAGAGTACGAAAGTTGTTCGGCCCGATGAGGTCTATATGTGTACCGAGTTTCATACTAATACGTGCAAGGATGTTTAATATATGGACCAAATTTCAGACTTTTTCAAGGGGGCGCTGTTGAGTCCCCCTGCCACGCCCGGGTACCAGCTTCTGCCCGGCCCTGATGGCCGCGGATTCCAATGTGTGTGCCAATTTTCAAGAGTTTTTGAGCATGTTAAGGCCCCCAAAAAGCCCCGGAAGACAGAAAAAAAAATTATATATATATATATATATATATATATAGCTGCGAGCAGCGATGACGGGCCAAAGCCCGGTGGCACCGCCACCCCAATGGCTTCAGGTCAACTGTGCACGGCGGGCAATGGGCATTTAAAACGGTTAAACATAAAAGGACTATGTCAATTTCGCACCCCATTTACTGCAGCAGCTGATGCTCCTATGATCACAAACCACAAAAGCCACATGCATGAGATCATTTAAATTGAGATGACTTTCATGTCACGGAATGTTATAAGTCAATTTCAAATGAGTACAGAATATCATCCTAATCATAAATGTCTGTGTTTTTTCTCAGACAACCCCTATACAAATTCTAGAGCAAATTACATACTGTTATTTGTGCAAACTCCAAAGTGCTCTGAAAAAACTAATCCAGCCTTAATGCGAATGTCTGTGATTGCTAATGTTGTATAATCCTCACACTTCTCTTCATGTCTTTTTTGACCTCCCTGAGCTGTTGTTTGTGCACCAATCTTATGCACCACTTTAAAGAAAGGCTTTCTACAAAACAAAACTGAAGTGGTCAAAATCATGTCTAAACCCACTCCGTGTCTTCCAATATATTGCTCATCTTATGATGCATCTTACTCGTGCTGTTCACTTAAATAAATTAAATTAAAACATAACATAGAACTATATAAATATAAATATGAAACTATGTTTTCTTTAATGGCTAAAAAGACATAGTACAGTACAGAGAAATTTCATGTCGTGAGCAAGAGCAGATCATGTCACGAGTCGATCAAGAATTATTTATTTAATATTAGAGGCATCCAAGTTATTTGACTTTTTTTTTTTTTTTTAAGTAATGCGATAGTTACTTTCCCTGGTAATTAGTTACTTTTATAATGATGTAACTCAGTTACTAACTCCAATACTATTTGTGAGAAGTAACTAGTAACTATAACTAATTACTTTTTTAAAGTAACATGCCCAACACTGTGTATATATTGCTCCATTGCTTGATTTAACCAACCCTGTTTAAAAATAGGTATATGCTGCCCTTTAGTTGTTACTCTATGTATGACATTTATCC
This sequence comes from Anabarilius grahami, assembly GCA_003731715.1. NCBI lineage: Eukaryota > Metazoa > Chordata > Actinopteri > Cypriniformes > Xenocyprididae > Anabarilius > Anabarilius grahami. Next base: position 223,356 of record RJVU01049603.1, read on the forward strand.
ATTTTAAAATCAGATATAATTAATCTGCCTATTTTTAACTTACACATTCTTTTTGAATTGAAAAAAATAATTAAAATGTGTTTATTTGAACCATTTGTATTATTCTATATATAAATTAATTGTGCATAGTGTTTTTTTTATAGAAAATATATCTTAATGCGAATGTCTGTGATTGCTGATGTTGTATAATCCTAACACTTCTCTTCATGTGTTTTTTGACCTCCCTGAGCTGTTGTTTGTGCACCAATCTTATACACCAAAAGCATGCTTTCATTTAATTTCAGTATGTGTGGTATAATAAAAATTAAATAAAATTAATAAATAGAGCTAAATCACAGAGCCTGCAAAGACAATTTTAATGTCAGTCTCAGGTAATAATAAGGTACATGTCTAGATTTTTCTGCTCACTTATGTAAGTTTATTTTAAACAGCCACTTTTGGGGCAGTCGTGGCCTAATGGATAGAGAGTCGGACTTGTAACCCAAAGGTCATGGGTTCGAGTCTCAGGTCCTGCAGGGATTGTTGGTGAGGGGAGTGAATATCCAGCGCCCTCCCCACCCTCAATACCACGACTGAGGTGAGACCTTTGAGCAAGGCACCGTACCCCCAACTGCTCCCCGGGCGCCGCAGCAATGGCTGCCCACTGCTCCGGGTGTGTGTTCACTGCTGTGTGTGTGCACTTGGATGGGTTAAATGCAGAGCACAAATTCCGAGTATGGGTCACCATACTTGGCCACATGACATGTCACTTCACTTCACTTTATAATCTTGTGAAATAAAGATTTTATTTTAATAAATTTGAATTATATCAATAAATAATTAATTTAAAAATTATTTTAATTGTAAAAATAATAATTGAAACTCGAAAAACAGTGTCATAGTTCAATTTCAAATGTGTGTGAAGTTATCATTTGCAGTGTGTTTTTACATTTTAATTAACCTAATTTTCAAACTAATAATGTAATACTATGTTGTCATTGGCCTACAAATACACTGGCTTGATTAGCTGCTTCAGGTGTGTTTGATTAAGGGTTGGCACTAAAGTCTGAAGCACAGTGAGTCTGCAAAAAAAGGGTTAAATAACTGATCAGGGGTGTAAAACTCTCTCTCTCCCTCTCTCTCTCTTACCTCTTTTCCACCAAGGCAGTTTGAGTGCTGGTTCGGAGCCAGAGCCTAGTTTCAAATCGGTTCTTTGTCTTTCGACACACAAAGCACCAGCTCCGAACCAGAAAAAGTGGTTCGTAAGTAGCACCAAAACATTGCTGGGCTAGAAGTAAGAACCGCTTGCGTCAGGGGCTGGGGGCGGGGTTACCGTGACCAACAAGAAACTTGTGACCGCCATTTTTGAAATAGCAGCTAATCGAGCTAATAGCAGCTCGATCGTAATCTCCGTCTATATACAAATTACGGCGAGCCGTGTTTGGATGCCGATGTAGGTTTGCAAAGCCATGAGCATCAACAGTAGTGAAACATCCGCGATTGTTGATAGAAGGCTTGTTTGAGATGCATCGGAGCAGCGCGGACCGATTCGGCGGGTTCCGCAGATCCGCGGGAGCGTTTGTAGAGCATACGACTCCTTGTGCTTTTGGATCGTTCTCACGGAGCTTTGATGTTATGCACCGATCGCTATGCGAGAAGCCGATGCATCTCAAATGAGCCTGGTGTATGTGTGTTTGGCTCTGCGGCGCTAGCTTTGCTGTGAAATATGAGACGTATACAGTGACGTTACACCTGGCTCTGTGCTGCTCTCTAGCCCGTGGAAAGACAAACCCGTTCTTAGAAGGCTCGTCAGTTGAACCAACTCCGAACTGGCACTAGCACTAGCTCTGAACTAGCACCCGGTTGGTTCGTGCTGGTGGAAAGGGGGTATCTCTCACTCAAACACACACACACGCGCACACACATACTGGTGTGAGGAGTCAAGGGGAGAGGAGAGGGGAGAGGAGGAGGGAGGGTGGGTTGCACAGAGAGAGAGAGTCTACGTCTATGCGTGTGCATGAAAAATCCACATTCAAACCGAAATATCTGAGTTCCTGTTGGTCTGAGCTAATGACTGTAAATTAGAAAATTGTCTGGTTTAATGAGATCAATATGTGTGCCGAGTTTGGTGACTGTAGGTTAAACTAACCCCCCCGTTTTTGTCAAAAGGTGGCGCTATCCCCGCCCGTTTCTAAGGCTTTGCCCATGTCTAGTGTATGACAATATTGATGTGTGTGTCGAGTTGCATCCAATTTGAAGCATGTTAAGAGCCTCAAAAATGCCCAAGAATATTATAAAAGTTTGACATGTTGCCATGGCAACAATATTTAAGATATGACAAATACATTAACAGGTCTACATCTGCCATGTTTTGACATTATTGTGATGAAGGTTGAAGCAATTCGGGTAAAAATAAGAGGGTGATCTCAAAGCATTTTAAAAGTGATACACTTCCTGCTGCCGGTTGGTGGCGCTATAACTTTGACTCACAATAGTCACATCCATGTGATCGGACTACTACAACCAACACACGCATTAAGTTTCATAAAGATCAATCAATGTATGCAGAAGTTATTACACATTTCCTGTTTCCCTTTTCTCGCCATAAATTCGTTGCCTCGCCACGGCCAAACCGTTCAAGATATCAAAAATCCGCTCGCAATTTAGCATCCTCAATGTCTTGACTTCATGCTGACCGAGTTTGGTGGTGATCGGATTACTCGCCTAGGAGGAGTATATCAAATTCCAAAGCATGCATTTTTCAAACAACCCATAATAATAGACTTCCTGTTGAGGTGACATATAACTTAGAGTACGAAAGTTGTTCGGCCCGATGAGGTCTATATGTGTACCGAGTTTTATACTTATATGTGCAAGCATGTTTGATATATAGACCAAATTTCAGACTTTTTCAAGGGGGCGCTGTTGAGTCCCCCTGCCACGCCGGGTACCAGCTTCTGCCTGGCCCTGATGGCCGCGGGTTCCGATGTATGTGCAAAGTTTCAAGAGTTTTCGAGCATGATAAGGGCCCCAAAAATGCCCGAATAGTCGAAAAAAAAA
>RJVU01049603.1:226934-240788 GCA_003731715.1 Anabarilius grahami
TGTAAATTAGAAAATTGTCCAGCAAACATTTCAAAATGATCACTTTGGATCTTTTGCAGCTCAAAATTTTTTAAGTCTAAATCCAGTGTAAATCTCAGTCCAGTATTTATTTACATTTTTTTTTATATATATTTTTCTAAAAAACACACACACCCAGAGAGAGAGCGAGAGAGAGAGAGAGAGAGAGAGGCAAAGTGATTTAAGAAAATAGTCTTTGATAATCTACACATTCAATAATACAAACTAAAAGTTATCATTAGCAGTTAAAAATGTTATACGTCCAGATGAATTTATCTTGAGGTCTTTTAGGTTACTATTAACAAAATTATTAAACTAATTATATAAAACTATATAGTCAGTGCACTACAAATGAACTAGTTCTATGCCTTTATTTTGTTATACAAATTTATAGAAGAGGAGGCCTAAGAGATTTCCTATCCTATAATGCAGTCAAAAGGGCACAGCAATGAAAGGGTTAAACCTGCAAGACTCAAACACCCACCCAGTTATCTGCCTAATTTAAACTTAAACATACGTCTTGTAATTAAAAAATTATTTAAAATGTGTTTATTTATAATATTTGTGTTATTATATACTGAAATAAAGAGTGTATATTTATAAAATAAGGGTGAATATTCCCTTCTTTGTCCTTAATTTAATCCTTCACCATGGCAACAGCGTTCAAGATATCCAATATCCCTTTGCAATTCAACAACTTCAATGTTTTAGCAACAAGTTAAAAAAGTTTGGTGTAAATTGTATAAACCCTGTAGGAGTAGTAGTATAAAATTCATAGCCTGTTTTTAAAAAAAAATTACATTCAAACCAAAATAGCTAACTTCCTGTTGGTCAGAGCAAATGAATGTAAATTAGAAAATTGTCCGGCTTGATGAGAACAATATGTGTACTGAGTTTGGTGACTGTAGGAAAAACTAACCCCCCCACTTTTGTCAAAAGGTGGCGCTACTGAGCCCCTCCACCACTCCCATTTCTATGGCTTTGTCCATGTCTACTGGTTGACAATATTGATGTGTGTGTCGAGTTTCATGCAATTTGAAGCATGTTAAGAGCCTCAAAAACACTCAAGAATATTTTTAAAGTTTGATATGTTGCCATGGCAACAATATTTAAAATATCAAAAATCCTGTCACGTGTCTACATCTGCTGTGTATTGACATTACACTGATGAAGTTTAAAGCAAATCAGGTAAAAATAGAGTAAACTCAATGCATTTTTAAAGTGCCACACTTCCTGCTGCCAACAGGTGGCGCTTTGACCGTAACCAAATATTGCGATATAGATGTGTTCAGGCCAGAAATATTATTAAACATGTGAAGTTTGGAGCAGATCGGACATTGTATGCCTGAGTTACAACAACTTTCTGTTTCATGGCGTTAATTACATACATTAGCACTTAGCCAAGTGTTGCATGATTTAACGTGTTTCTAGCATCTTTGGTACTTCGTGGCATATTGAAATGTGTTTCTGGTAATGAATTATAGTGTAAAGCATGCCATTTCCTGTTTCCAGCAGGTGGCGCTATGACTAACTGAATATTGTCATATGGATGTCTTTAGGCCAGGACTCTTATCACACATGTGAAGTTTGGGGCAGATCGGACATTGAATGCCTGAGTTACAACGGCTTCCTCTTTCATGTCGAAACATCAGACTTTGTCAGGCCGCCACGGACACGCCCTTCAGCGAAAACTCAAGACAAATCAGACACAATTATTTGTTAGTTAACCAATAGCTTTAAGCTCACTCTGGGGCCTGGCTTCCATCCCCCGAGAAGTTCTCAGTTACAAATTTTGTTGCACCAATAAATGGCGCATGGAGAGCAGAAAAGAGACACAAAAATCTGCATCTTCCCTGCATTTTCCACACAGAACACAGACGTTACTGCATTAATTTATAGACAGACTATTCTCTACATACATATTCCCAGGAAATGGTATCCATTATTACTGTTGTTGTATTGTACTCATTGTATTTACATGTTTTATGATTTTTAAATGTTATGACCTGCAAGGTAACTTCAATTATGCCATGTTTGGTGTCTATGCGTTCGTATCGAGCAGATTTAAATGCTTGTGTATGCGGTATGTCCATACCTGCACAAGACATAAGTATTACAAGAAGCTTTAATAGTTCTTCTTCAAAGCTCAGCCAGTTTAATCTTACTTGGTCATAAAAGCCCTGACAAGGGGGTGTGTGTCACCTGGAAATACAACATCTTCATTGGCCCCCATCATTCCTAAGAGGTTGGACTTTGACCAGAGGTTAAAAACCAGCGAACAGTGCCACTCCCTTTTTTTTTCTCCTTGCTTCTGGACGACCGAACGGTTCTCCTTGCGGCCGGCCTAGGCCAGGCCTGCAAGGCCTGTAGGCCTCGGCCTACAAACTAGCCATGTGCTCCTCATCCAACATGGAAAAGACTGGCAATAACTTCGGACTGAATCCTCAAGATCTCTCCTCAGATGGCAGAAGGGCATCTTGCAAGTATCGTACATTTTAACACTAAACAGCGATTTAGTATTAATTTGTAAGTCTTACCTTTGCTATTGCTGAAGAAACTGATGATTCCTTTCCAGATTGTCTTTGACGTTTCCTATAGCTCTAGTAACAGTACCTCTTCCGGTTCAACCCTATCATTACTCATTCTTACCTACGTGTGTGACCTTTGTGTATGTTATGTTATGTGTTTGTTAGTTTAGTTATGTGTTTGTGAGTTAGTTTATAAAGATTGTGCACAATACATGTTTGGTTCTGACTCCGTCTGCTAATATACTGCCTCTTAAATGATTTAGACCCCAACTAGGTGCTCTGAGTAGTATGGTGAGAATGTTATTTTTCCATAACTTGGAAATTAACATTTCTTAGAATTAATAAACAATCAACACTGAGCGTTCACTGGACGAACAGGGTAACTGATTGTAATATTAATCTTAATGTAGCTACGTCCAGTTAATCTGATTAATTATGAATATGTAAATCCGTTAATCATAATTAATAATCATAATGAGTTATGAATAATTATGAATATTTCCCCTTTGAGTTAATTCGCTACACGCCCTTCAGGGAAAAATCCAGATTTTCGCAATGAAACGTCGCAAAGGCCTTTAGATTAGACTGACCAAATACGACATTGATCTGATTAAAGCTCTAGGACGAGTTCGTTAACCCTCTGGACTCTGAGGCTGATTTGGGGCCTGGAGAAGTTTTGACATGCCCTGACATTTGTGCTTTTTTCAGTTGTTCATAAACATATTAATGACACAAGTGTCATTACACTGTATTCAGCACAAACTAGGCTACCATAATATATGAGGAACATGTATGTACATGTTTGTGTTTTTGAAGGAATAACGTTTATGCGTGGTTATTGAAAAAACAAAAAACTTAAGTCACTGAAATAAGGCCAAAAAAAATATATTAAATCTGTGTTCATAAGACTTCTGGGTATTGGAGGTTGTAGACTAGAGTTTTTGCTTCAAAATTATGTAAAAATTATGCTGACTACTCTTTCATTTATAACAATATATTGATTTAGTTTTTGTAAGACACTTTTTGTCAAGAAACAGTATGCGTGGAGGCGTGAATCATCATGAATAATGGGTGATTCTCACCTGAGAAGACGAAAGAATTGCATAATAATGACCTGAAATGACTTGCATAATAATGAGGCCTTTCAGTCAGGTAGGCTGTGAAAAAACCCTCTGTGATCATGTCTCAGCTCATTATGGTGTATATCAAACATACAGAAAAAACAGCAATACTGTGAAATATTATTACAATTTAAAATAATGGTATTCTATTATATACTTTAAAATATAATGTATTTCTGTGATGCACAGTGTCTGAACAGTTATGTTACCTCTATGGCATTTCATATAGGCTTTTAGCTTAAAAGCATGCACATTTGGAGAAATACTGATGGATTCTCATATGTTTGTCAATTTTCTATACAGAGGAGTAATATTTATTCAATATTTATTGTCATCACTATGAGCGCTGGATACTGTGTTTTCAATTCATACTTGCAGCCGGAGGGCGATCTGTGCATTTTTAGTCCACAAATTCATCTAAAGAAGAACAGGAACCAGGAACTAACGGCATGTCTTATAGAGGTCGCTAACCATGGCTTTAACATCCAGATAAACACTTTTCAAGACAATAATTACACGACTGAGATGATGCATACAAGAATTGCCTCATAATTTGCCTCAGAATAGCACTGGCTCCGTGGGCGTGGGCGTGGCCGCATTAGCGGATAATGAGCTGAATCACGGACTTCTGACATGGCTCTCTTTTCATACAGATTACATAAACACAGAATGTTTGTTTTCGATTTGACTTACACGATTTAAAACCTGACATTTCAATGTTTCTTTAGACATGAGTCAAATTTTTGTGTCATTAGTACTCACTAAGTTACAGTTCATTTTCTGAGAACTATCAGATTGGACTTCGTTCAGAGGGAGACAAGAGATCACGCATCATGTTAGTTTTCTTTATTTTACAAAAAGCACAACATTTTGTTTTCACTCTGAGTGTACACAAATAAAAGAAGACATTCTATAGTTTCAATTGATATATTACTTATGTCTCTATGACAAAAAATTTGTATTTTAAGTCTGTTTTGTTGCAATGTGAAAAAAATCCTGCATAACACGCCGGCGCGTTACCCGACTCCAGAGAGTTAAAGTACAGCATCTGGAAATGGCAAGTTAATTCAAAATATCTGACTTCCTGTTTGGTTTCAGATTTTGCTCCAAGAGACTTTTTTATACGTACTGGGCTGTTAAATGTGTGGACCAAATTTCTAAATCTACATGAAATGTAGCACGAGGGGCACTACGCTAGGTGGCGCTATCGAGCCATTTTGCCACACCTAATGCTGCGACCCATAACAGACGTAAATTTTCACCACTTCTGACGCGTGTGCAAAGTTTCATGAGTTTGAGCACGTTTAGGCCTTCAAAAATGCGATTCACTTTGGAGAATAATAATAATAATAAAAAATATAGCTGCGAGCAGCGATGGCGGGCCCAAGCCCGGTGGCACCGCCACCCCGGTGGCTTCAGGGCAACTGTGCACAGCAGCCAATAAGCAGTTAAAACGGTTAAACATCGAAGGACTATGTAAAATTCACTCTACATTTACTGCACTATAAGGTGGCGCTATTGAGCCCCTCCTCCCTGCCCGTTTCTAAGGCTTTGCCCATGTCTACTGGCTAACAATCCTGATGTGTGTGTGGAGTTTCAAACAATTTGAAGCATGCTAAGAGTCTCAAAAGCATCCAAAACAAATATTAAAGTTTGATGTGTTTCCAAGTCAACTGTGTTTGAGATATTACGATTCTTTTCAAAGGACTAAATCTGCCATGTTTTGACATTATTCAAATGAAGTTTGAAGCAAATCGGGTAAAAATAAGAGGGTGATCTCAAAGCATGCTGAAAGTAACATTTCCTGCTGCCAGTTGGTGGCGCTATAACTTTGACTCACAATAGTCACATCCATGTGAACAGCCTTGTACAACGAAGACACAGCCGAAGATTCATCAAAATCAATTAATGTATGCAGAAGTTAAAACACTTTGTTTCCCTTTACTTGCTATAAATTCTTTGCCTCGCCATGGCCAAACCGTTTGAGATATCCAACATCTGTTTGCAACTAAACAACTTCAATGTGTTAGCACCAAGTTAAAAAAGTTTGGTGTAAATTGTATAAACCCTGTAGGAGTAGTAGTGTAAAATTCATAGCCTGTTTTTTCAAAAGATTAACATTCAAACCAAAATAGCTGACTTCCTGTTGGTCGGAGCTAATGAATGTAAATTAGAAAATTGTCCGGCTTGATGAGAACAATATGTGTACTGATTTTGGTGACTGTAGGAAAAACTAACCCCCCCACTTTTGTAAAAAGGTGGCGCTACTGAGCCCCTCCACCACGCCCATTTCTATGGCTTTGTCCATGTCTACTGGTTGACAATGTTGATGTGTGTGTCGAGTTTCATGCAATTTGAAGCATGTTAAGAGCCTCAAAAACATTCAAGAATATGATTAAAGTTTGACGTGTTGCCATGGCAACAACATTTAAAATATAAAAAATCCTGTCACAGGTCTACATCTGCTATTTATTGATTTTACACTGATGAAGTTTGAAGCAAATCAGGTAAAAATAACAGAGTGAACAATGCATTTTGAATGTGACACTTCTTGCTGCCAGTTGGTGGCGCTATAACTTTGACTCACAACAGTCACATCCATGTGATCGGGCTCCTACAACGAACACACCGCTGAAGTTTCATAAATATCAATGTATGCAGACATTATAACATTTCCTGTTTCCCTTTTCTCGCCATAAATTCGTTGCCTCGCCACGGCCAAACTGTTCGAGATATCAAAAATACGCTGGCAATTTTTTTTCATCAGTGTCTTGACTTCATGCTGACCGAGTTTGGTGGTGATCGAAATAATCGCCTAGGAGGAGTATATCAAATTCCAGAGCATGGGTTTTTCAAACAACCCGTAATAGCCGACTTCCTGTTGAGGTGGAGTAGAACTTAGAGCATGAAAGTTGTTTGGCCCGATGAGGTCTATATGTGTATCAAGTTTCATACTAATACGTGCAAGTGTGTTTAATATATGGACCAAGTTTTCAGACTTTTTTCAAGGGGGCGCCATCGAGCCCCCCTGCCATGCCCGGGTACCAGCCTCTGCGGCGTCCTAATGGCCGCAGATTCCAATGTGTATGCCAATTTTCAAGAGTTTTTGAGCAGGTTAAGGCCCCCAAAAAGCCCCGGAAGACGGAAAAAAATAAATATATATATATAGCTGCGAGCCCAAGCTCAGTGGCTTCAGGGCAATAGGCATTTAAAACTGTTAAACATCAAAGGACTATGTCAAATTCACTCCACATTTACTGCACTATAAGGTGGCGCTATAGAGCCCCTCCTCCCTGCCCGTTTCTAAAGCTTTGCCCATGTCTACTGGATAACAATCTTGACATGTGTGTGGAGTTTCAAACAATTTGAATCATGCTAAGAGTCTCAAAAGCATCCAAAATGAATATTAAAGTTTGATGCGTTGCCAAGGCAACATTGTTTGAGATATCACAATTCTTTTCAAAGGACTACATCTGCCATGTTTTAACATTATTCTGATGAAGTTTGAAGCAAATCGGTAAAAATAAGAGGGTTATCTCAAAGCATGCTGAAAGTGACACTTCCTGCTGCCAGTTGGTGGCGCTATAACTTTGAATCACAATAGTCACATCCATGTGATCAGCATTGTACAACGAACACACAGCCGAAGATTCATCAAAATCAATTAATGTATGCAGAAGTTATAACACTTTGTTTCCCTTTTCTTGCCATAAATTTGTTGCCTCGCCACGACCAAACCGTTTCAGATATCCAACATCTGTTTGCAATTAAACAACTTCAATGTGTTAGCACCAAGTTAAAAAAGTTTGGTGTAAATTGTATAAACCCTGTAGGAGTAGTAGTATAAAATTCACAGCCTGTTTTTTCATAAAATTAACATTCAAACCAAAATAGCTGACTTCCTGTTGGTCGGAGCTAATGAATATAACTTAGAAAATTGTCCGGCTTGATGAGAACAATATGTGAATTCAATGTACATGTTAAAGCCAAGTCACCTTGTCAAGTCACCTTTATTTATATAGTGCTTCGTACAAGACAGGTTGTTTCAAAGCAACTTCACAGTGATAACAGGAAAATAATGAATTTCTGCTGTTGTTCAGCTGAAGTCAGTTCAGTGTTGATTCAGTTATGTTGTAAATATTTTTATGGGTGCTTTAAGAATACTTAATTTAATGAAACATGGAAGACCACAACAACTGAAAAACACCTTCAGAGTAAAGAATTTGATACACTGACGGAAAGTGAATATGGAAATACTCATGGTTTGCAGAGTCTTATCTAAGATGCTTTCTGTTGGAAACAATGTCTATTTTCATCTTTAGGTAATTAACCAAACAACTCGACTTGAACGTCAGCTTCTTGAGAACTCCATTTCAACCAGCAAACTGGAAAACGAAATTCTGCAGCAGATAAATGAAATCCACAAGCTGAATGAAAAGAACAGGTAATAAATAATAATATAATAGTAACTGAGCTGTTTAGAAAGACACCACACTTTGCATCTCCAAATTCTGGAGGAAGATCTATTCAAGTTACAAACATTTTTTATAAACTTAAATTCATATTGGTACTGACTCCTTTCAAAGAGTTAAAAAACCTCTTGAAAACAGTGTTTTTCAAAGCTTGTTCTTCTGGTTCCTCTTAGTTTTCTGGAAAAACGAGTGGAGGACATTGAAGGTAACAGAAATACAGAGCTAGAAAACTTGAAAGTGGAGAAGGAACAGCTCAAGAAGCTGGTGGAGAAGCAGACTAGCATCATAAAAGAGATGGAGCAACAACTGCTCCGCACCTCCTCCGATAACTCCGCCATGAAGCAGCAGCAGCAGGAGCTGACAAATACAGTCAACAACCTAATTCACACCATCTCTGTGGGTAAGCAAGGTCGGGTTTGTATCCGGTTTTCAACCGTTATCACACATGGGATCTGGGGCAAAATAAACTCCAAAAACAATATTGTGCCAGTTCACATATTATTCACTTATAATATGCAGCTGTTAAAATATTTGGGGTAAAGGCTAGACTGCTAGTTAGATAGAGAGACAGAGAAAGATAATCATCATTTGTCCAACAGTTTCATTTAAAGACCTTTAAGGCACTAGTCATCATGAAATTATTTTCTCAAAACTTGTTATATTACCTGAAATCAACTTTGTAAAAATTACTACAAAACTGTATCAGTAACGGTGAGCAGTGTGACCAAAATCCCAAATCGGTATAAAAAACTTCATAACATGGAATGAATACATAAATACAACTTTTTCACAACTAAAAACGGATTACACATTATATTGCTTGTTTAAGTTTTTTTATGCCATGTTAGCATCACGGCAAACACAATGGTCAGTATCATAATCCATAAAATATTCCCTGCAAACATGTTTCTGAATAAAAGCATTTTCTAGCAGCATCATAAAAATTACAATCCAACAGAATATGTTTAACAGTCAAACTTGACATGAGAGACAAAGGAGGAACTTCGCCTATTAATAAAAACCCATGGGTAAGTCTTGAGTGACCCAGTCTGCATCTAGTGAAGACGACTTGGACATGTCTTGATTTTAAGTTATGGAAGATACTTCTTTTTATACTAGGGTTTATTTCAGACTGTCCTCCAAAAAAAAAAACAACCGACCATATAGGTAATTTTTCAAGCACCTTATTACGACCCATATTTACGTTTTAAAGTCATGTGCCCTCTGGCTGGCGTAAAAATAATGACAGTGCCGTGTTACGTCTGTCGTCATGAAATGACGTATGACTGTCGTTACCAATCAAAATGCGTGTTCATTTAAATGCAATGTGTGGACTTTTTACACCATTTGTCCAATTTCCATTTAGAAAACTCATTTTTTTTTATTAACGACTACACCCACCCCACTCTTAAACCTACCCTTAATGATTTATAGTGCATATACACTTTATGAGCACATGCGTTCCCTGGGAATGAACCCACGATCGCATGATCACATGATTGCATATTGTTATATATTGCAATGCTCTGCCAATTGAGCTACGCGAAACCCGAAATATGACGCAGATAAAAGGGAACAATGCATTAAAATGAAAGTGTCCTGTTGTCGAGAGGGGCGCAACTTTATTAAACGCTCCTATGGGTCGTATTTCAGGGAAGTGACAAACAACCTATACAGGCGTATTGGTTGGAGAACGTGTTGGTTTATTTCATAAAGTTTACTGTATTTTTATTTTCATCCAATTCTTTCTGCCAGCATTACACATTATATAACCATGCGGTAATTGCAATTTCTGGCACACTGTAAAACTGAAGTGAAATTCACTAAATGAAATGAGTTCATCTCACTCAAATATTACTGAAAGTTTAGTATACTGGACAGAAAAAGTTATGTGAACTCAACTGATTAAGTTGGACTTAAACTGAATGAGTTGCAGCAGATTTCTAGTTCCCAGCATGCTTTGTATCAGACTGTATATAAGGAGAATAAATGCTGAAATTGTTTTTTTGTGTGTTTTTGCACAAGAATAATAGAGGGAGAGATGTGTTGGTGTTTAATGTGTTATGTTGCAGTCTTCCATTGTGGTTAAGCGTAGAGCCTATAGTTAGGTTGAGAATTGGCTACAAAACCATAAGACTTTATATGCTGCATGTTGATTAAAGCTGGGAACATAGCTGACATAGCTGGACATAACTGAAAAATTCTAAGATTGAACTCAACACACAAAAGACTTCAACTGACTAGAGCAGATTTTAGTCTTTGACAGTCAGAGGCGCACAAACCTAATGACTGAGTCAGTCCACTACACAACACATTTAACGATTGGTGAGTGACAATGGGAAATTCTGCTAAACTCAACTGTGTGAGATCTTGTAACAAAAACATGGATGTCAACAGACAGCTGCCACTATTTAAAAAATAGAAAAACCCTGCTGACCACATTGGTGGTTTTATTTATGAAACATTTGAATAATAAAAAAATAAAATCCATAAAGTTGTTTCTCTTTCACGTTTTCTTTTTGCCGTTATCGCCTCAGAAGACATTTATTCATCAGGCATTTCCTGATGAATTTTGTTAATTACAACATTTCTAGTGCTGTTTTTTTAAACCTATAATCAAGCAATATTGTAGACGGTTATACTCAAGTCAGAAATTGAAAACGAATTGGTTCGTTCTGAGCAAAAACTCTGGTTCCAGCAGTAACCGGTTAGAACATAATAAAATACTGCTTTATTTATTCTGAAACAGAAGTCAGTTAAAATGATATTTGTGTATTTTAATTGTCATTTTATCAGTCTACAGTAAACACCCAAAACTATTTAATGGGACTGACAACACTGGAAACTCTGAAAGCATGACTTCAATTGACAGAAGAGATGTAGAGATATTCAAGGAACTATATTTCCTCAAATATATTAGATATAAAGTGTATATATAAAATGATTTTATTTACAAATGCCATGTTTTTTTATTTATTCGTTAGACTAAATGAACATTCAGAAACAAGCACAGTATCTAGCCTATGTAAGCTACCATTTTATTTTTTCTGTCTAACTTTTATTAGACTAAAAGGATAGCTACTTAATGTTATTTTCAAAATGAGAGAAATCACTGCTTATTCTGAATATTTACAGAATGCAGTTTAACTTTTCCATCTGCAGAACAAAATGATTAGCCTAAAAACAATTAACTTGCAATGTTAACTTATGAAATAATGCAAAAGAAACATTAAAAAAGATAGTGTTTGACAAAATTACAAAAATAAGGATGAATGATGTTTGACAGGGAACACATCTCCACAGCATAGTCGCCAGCGGCAGTCACAAATATTAAACATGTTTAATAAAACCTTTGTGAAGACGACTAGCAACTAGGGTTGGGCGATGTCTACCAAATTGGCATCAGACGATGTCGAACAGTAAAACATCGTGATGGACGATGACACCGGGGGGAGGGGTTTTGCATTTGAGCTCAACTTCCATTGGAATTAATTAAAAACGCTCGCTCTGCTCCACGCCAGTGGACACGCACGGACTGTAAACACTGACTGAGCGGAACTGGAAAAAACATGGTCCATTTGGGCATGATTAGTTGTAACAACCAAATTACATTCATAATCCGTCTGACAGTCGTGTAGTGTGTTCCTAGCTTAACTATGTACATGCAATAGGACAAACTGTGGTCAAAAGTATTGTCAGATTGACAAATTGTGTTAAGTTTACTGCTTCAGTATTTATATATTTTTTTCACATTTCTATGGTATACTGGAAAACGATTAGCATTTCATAAGTTTTAAAGGCTTTTATTGGATATATGCAAATTTTATTTTATTCAATATATGCAAAGAGTCAATATTTACAGTGTTGACCCTTCTTAACATCTGCAATTCACTTTGGCATGCTGGATATCAGCTTCTGGGCCAAATCCTGACAGATGGTGATCCATTCTTGCTTTGTTAGTGCTCAGAGTTGTTTGCAATTTGTGGACCTCTGCTTGTCCACTTGCTTTCTAAGTTTGACCACAGGTTCTCTCAATGTGATTAAGATCCAGGGAGTTGCCTGGCCATGGATCCAAAATTTCAATGTATTGATCTCTGAGCCACTTCATTATCACTCTTGCCTTGTAACATGGTGCGCCATCATGCTGAAAAATGCACGGATCATCACCAAACTGCTGCTGGATCATTTGGAGAAGTTGCTCTTAACAGGATGTTGTGATACCATTCTTTATTCATGGCAGTGTTTTTGGCCAGAATTTTGAGAGAGCCCACTCCCTTGCATAAAAAGGCGACCGCACACATGGATGCTTCCAGGATGCTTCACTGTTGGCACGACACAGGACTCATGGTAGCATCTTGTGCTGTTCAATCCTCGTACTTCCTGCATAATCTCAGTCTTTCCTTGATGTTTTTCTTGGAGAGAAGTGGCCTCTTTGCTGCCATTCTTGACACCAGGCCGTTGTCCAAAAGTCTGCCTTACTGTGCGTGCAGATGCTCTGCAATGGTGGGGACACGATTCTGTAGCTGACTCCTCAGGAGGAGACAGTTCTGATGCTTGCTGGACACTCTGGGACATCCTGAAGCCTTCTTCACTGCAACTGAACCTCTCTCCTTGAAGTTCTTGATGACAAGGTAAATAGTTATTTCAGGTGGAATATTCTTTCCAGCAATTTCCTTGCATATCAGGCCATTTTGCAAAGCGAAGATGGCTGCATGCCCTTCTTTGGAGGTAACCATTGCTAACACAAGAACACAATGATTGGAAGCTCTTCTTCCCTCTTTTTAAAACAATTTGCAGCTCTTATAATCCTAATAAATTGATTTTACCTGTAGTTGTTCATACTTTCCCATTTGCTGATATGATTATTGAAATTATTTTAGCTCTGGTCATTTTTCTGGTCATTAAAGGGGGGGGGGGGNNNGGGGGCAACTAAACTTTTTGCAATTATTTAAAATTCATCTGATCACTCTGCACAATAATCTAGAAACAATGTGAATCAGCACCACAACAACTGAAGCAGCAAACTTTGTGAAAAACAAAATTTGATGCAACTGATTACTGCAATATTTTTGAGTTCTGCCAATTTAGGGCCAGATTTACTAACAGCTTGCGCTAAGTAAACCCTCTTTTGGCATTAAAAAAAACCTACTGTCAGGATTTACTAAAGACACTGAAAAATTAGCGCTGAAAAGGCATGGGGACAATTATTTTTGTGGCTGACCTTATTCCATATGCATTTGTAAGAGTTTCCCTTTCAGACTCAAAATGTATGGGATGAGAGTATTTCAATGAATCATGCAAGGTGATTTACTAAGGTTTGTACTAGACCAGTGGTTCCCAAACTTTTTAGCTTGGAGTACCCCCTGAAGGGATTACCATCTTTCTGCGCACCCCCTCTCTTCCACTGATGCTGCGTTCACACCGGATGCGACTTGCGCGAATAAATCGCACTATTCGCGCGTAGTTGGACGCTTGAACATTTTGAGTTTACTCGCTTCATTCGCGCGTGAAAATCCCTTCACAACAGACGCGAATTCGCGTCATGAGAGGGGTTCTCCCGCTCCTTTATGTGTCCCAGACTCTCCCACTGTTTTCTGCACACTTCCTCTGAATAAACACAACTTGAAAGTGGGGAAATAATTGTAAATTACAGCGAATAAGCTCAATTGGTCGTCTTTAGTTGGCTTGTAGTCTTAATATGTATATATATATATA
>RJVU01049603.1:240829-261543 GCA_003731715.1 Anabarilius grahami
TATATATATATAGCTCAAATTGAGTAAAGACCGTTTTTTACAACTTATCAGATTGTCCGACCTCCTCACTCACTTTCTTTCAAACACGATCCTTTTTATTTCTGTTTCTATTAGGGATGAGCGAGTACAGCATTATCTGTATCTGTATCTGTTAACCATATGAATTATCTGTATCAGTACTCGGAGTGGGTGGGGCCTAACCCGGAAGTAGGCGGGGCTTGTCTTGAAATGGGCGGGGCTTTAACCAGTATGTTATTTTAAGCATGCAATTGATATGGAATTTTATGAAATACAGCAAAAAGTGTCAGACACTCAGTGCGTAAAGTAAAAAAAAAAAATTGGTTAGAGCCAGCTGACTTTAAAAAAAAAAACTCTGACGACCGGCAGAGAGAGAGAGAGAGAGAGAGAGAGAGTGTGTGTGAGAGTGTGTGTATGTGTGTGTGTGTGTGTAGCTTAATTAATTTGTAATATTTATAACTCTAGCTTACTACCTTTATGTTTTTATGAAATACAGCAAAAATGTGTCAGACACTCAGTGTCTGGTTACTGGTTAGAGACAGCTAAAGGTTTAAAAAAGAAAAAAAATCTCCGACAGGCAGAGACGCAATGCGAGTCGCATTCTACCAAGCAAGCACCACGTCTGAACGAACCCACATTTACCAGAACTCTACTGGTTAGTAAGTACGTATTATTAACGGTACAACCCGAAGTAAAAAGCTGAAGAAACCCTAAACGTTAATGGAAAAGACCCGTGAACCCGAGTGACTGAGGGAGAGACAGAGAGCTGTTCTGTGTGTGACTTTGAGTGAGCAGAGCGAGACACAGCAACACAATACATCTGTATGTGTGTAGGGGAGGGGCGCTGTGACTAGCCTATCACAGAACGCTGACACAATCAGCTACCCAATGATGATTTTCATTCAATCCGAGCACAGATATTGACTCGTATTACTTGTATAATACTCGTACTCGGCAGAAGTGCTTTATCCGTACCGGATACTTGTTTCAGCCGAGTATCCGGCTCATCTCTAGTTTCTATAAATGTCTGAAGATGTACAGCGACGATGATTTTGTCCTCCATTGTTGTTTCGAATTTCTGCCTCAGCTCGCTACGTCACGTCACTACTAGAGCGCTCCTGATTGGTTAACGCGCCGCGGAAATTCGCCAAAGTTCAGATTTTTCAACTTGCGCGATTCGCGCGAATCGCGTCAAACGCCCGAATCGCTCAATCCGCTTCATTGCGCTTCATTCGCGCGAATCTCACCGCAGGATGTCAATTCGCGTCTTTGCATTGACTTAACATGTAAATCACTCGCGCTTACCGCTTCATTCGCGTCCGGTGTGAACGCACCATTAGACTGCAGTCACACCTTTACCATTAAGGGACAATATTTGCCCCCTAAATTGATTTTCCAGTGCATACTTTTACCTTTATGAATATAACTTTATAAAATAAATAATGTTTATATAAAAATGTTCAACAGAGAAATATGCAATGATGGTAAAAAAAAAAAAATAAGTAAAACGTTAAAATATTTAACTAAAACCGCCAGTAGGTGGCAGCAAGTCACTGTTTTTATGACTGAGTCATCGAGTCATTCATTCAGTAACGAAGCAAGTGGCTGTGAATGAATCATTGAATCATTGACTCTCACGATTCGTTCAAAGCCGCAGAATTGTTCGCGAAACACAGACGTGTGTTGTATTTCTGCTGTGGTTTTCGTTAGAACTATTATTTCATTGCAAAATAGAGTAAATACTGACAGTACTGTGTTTAAAATGTAGGTTTTGTTTTTTGACCTGTTGTATAATAATGTCACATTTGCAGTCATGTGGATATTTGGGAACAATTACATTATTGCTCGTTATCATCATTAAATACAAGAACTCACACAAGGTATGATTTTGTATCGGAGAAAGTTTGAGTCTTAAATCGAAATTAATCCACTATCTGTGTCTATATTTGTTCTTCATCCGAGTAAGTGCTATGTCCCCACTTTTACAAAGGTACATTGTCGAGAACGACAGTAATTTAGCGTGATTTAAGGCAGCAGACTGCACGCAATCTATCATATGCATGCTGCTTGTGTGGATTCAGTAATTTTTGACTGCAAATGATGAGGTAATTTGATTAAATGTACTGGATTTACGACATTTTGGCAGTTAGAAATACATGCTCGATTTTAATATTATTTTAAGGTAGAATTAAATGAACTACTCAGCATTTTGTTCGCGTACCCCCTTTTGTCAAACTCACGTAACCCCCAGGGGTACGCGTACCCTAGTTTGGGAACCACTGTACTAGACAATTTACTGGTATTTGCACCATTATTTACCACCCAAAAAAGCATTTCCTAAACCAGATGCTAATTTGTTGTTCTGCTCTTGTTAGATTGCATTGGTCATTATGGAAAATTATCTGGCTGCATGTGTGTTCGTTTACAGTAGATCACACGCATTATATCTCTAGGTGCATTGATTTCTTTCTGGAAACCAACAAATCAGAATCGGTTTCACCATCACTTATATGGGAAACATGTAAAGCTTTTATACATGGAAGGATTATTTCTTTTAATGCATATTGGATTAAAGTTAGGAAATTAAAAAGGCAGGATATCACTGACAAAATTTTAGAAGTAGATAGGCTAAATGCCAGGTCACCAAACCCTGTTCTGGAGACACAGCAGCTAAAACTACAAACTAAATTTGACTTGCCGACAACAAACAAGGCAGAGTTTCTGATAAAACGCACAAGAGCAACCTATGAGCACGGAGATAGAGCTGGCTGTCTTCTAGCATCTCAGCTCAGACATCAAACTGCTCCCCAGTTAATCTCACAGGTGTTTGATTCCTCAAATAACCTTATTACAGATTCGGTTAAAATAAACCGGTTAAAAAGAGTTTAGTTATTTTTATTCTAAACTTTACAAGTCAGAAGCCTGCTTGGACATGGCTGATATTCAGTCATTCCTTTCTCAATTAGAAATACCTAAGATGAGCCCAGATATAGCCAGTAGCCTAGATGAGCCTCTTAGCTTGTAGGAGATGGCCTCCTGCATCTTAACTATGAAAAACAACAAAGCTCCTGGCCCTGACAGCTTCCCTGCGGATTTTTTTAAACAAGTTTTCCACTTAGTTATATCCCTTATTATTAGAGTTATACAATCATTCCTTTGATCAAGGCTTCTTATCATCATCCTTAAACCAAGCTTTGATTTCCTTAATATTAAAGAAAGACAAAGACGCTAAAATTTGTGGCAGCTACAGACCTGTTAGCCTAATTAATAATGCTGTTAAATTACTAGCTGGCCAAACAATTAGAGGCTCATCTTCCATCCATTATATCAGATGATCAAATTGTATATCTTCTATCAGACATACAAACCAGTATACTGGGTCATCAGTTGTCATCCAATATACGTAGACTTCAGAATGTAGTCCTTACTCCATCCAGGTCATGAAGCCCAGAAATGGTTCTCGCTAGACGTGGAGATGGCTTTTGACCGGGTGGAGTGGGATTATTTATTTGTGGCTTTACAAAAATTTGGTTTCGGATCTAAACTAATCTCATGGGTTCGTTTACTGTATTCCACTCCCTCAGCTTGTGTCAAAACAAACTCTAAAATCTGTTTCAAACTGCACAAATAAAATTTTACAAAATTAATGGACCGCATTAAAGTAGATCTTTGGAGCTGTGGAGCAGTCTTCCACCATCATTGGTAGGTAGGATTGAATCGATTAAAATAAATATCCTTCCACAAATACTTTTTTTTAAATTTCAGACTGTTCCCCTTTTTCTCCCCAAATCTTTTTTTTATTTTATTTTTTAAAATCATTTGATGCCACTATATCCTCTTATATTTGGGCCGGTAAGCCTCCACATGCACACAAGTCAACTCTTCAAAGAACCAAACAAGAAGGGGGTCTCGCTCTTCCAAATTTCGTTTTATACTATTGGGCAGCTAATATCCAGAAAATATATGCATGGTGTAACTCCCCATACATGGTGCATGATAGAAGCTAGCTCCTGCATATCATCCTCGTTACCACCATTAGGTTTCGATCTCAACTTGCGGCGCCTCTTAAAAATACCACAACTGAGCTAATTGTGCTTTCTTCGCTTAAAATCTGGAAACAGTTTCGTCACCACTTTAAATTAAACGCATTGTCCATTTATATGCCTTTTTTGTGGTAATTATCTTTTCACGCCTTCTGCTTTGGATTCAACTTTTGCACAGCTCAGGGAGAAGGGTTAAGTATCGTTTCACGATTTGTTTTATGATCTCACATGTGAGACATTCAATGATTTGCTGAGTAGATTCAAATTCCAAATACAATTTATTTTGCCATTTTCAATTACGTGACTTCGCTTAAGCACATTTTGCTACCTTCTCTCACCAGCCAAAGGAAACTTTAATTGAAGTTATAATGTCACTTTCGAAATCTCACAGCCATATTGCCTCAATTTATGGGCTGTTATGCTCCTCACAGCTCCCTCATCTTTTTGCACTCAAGGAAACCTGGGAGAGGGAGCTAGGACTGGAACTTGGCGAAGAGTTGTGGAATAATGCTCTAGCTAAAATTAGCTGTCTGTATTTGTGCTCGTTTGAATCTTATTCAGTTTAAAGTTGTTCACAGAATTCATTTCACCAAGGCAAAACTGAAGAAACTTTCTTTAACTGAAGATGATAGGTGCAATAGATGTACGCTATCCCCAGCAGANGATAGGCGCAATAGATGTTCGCTATCTCCAGCAGATCATACCCACACATACATAACTGTTGTAAATTGTATTCATTCTGGTCTTCTTTTTTTGCTACATTGTCAAAGGCTCTTAATATGTTTCTGTGAAACCCTGCCCAATAACTGCAATTTTTGGAGTACCTGCTTGTACAACAGGCGTCATGCTGATATTATTGATTTTGCTTCATTGGTAGTCAGAAGACAAATATTGTTACATTGGAAATCCTCATGTCCCCCTCCTAACTTTTCTTGGTTGCAGGACTTAATGTTCTTTCTACACCTGGAAAAAATTAAATACTCCATTAGAGACTCTGTTAACTCATTTTATAAAATGTGGAACCATGTCCTTTCCTTTGTTGAAACTGTACCTCATATTTGATTTAGTTTTGTGGGATAATTTGGGATGGGTAAGGATAAGTGTGTTCCGATTATTTGTATAATTTTTCTTCATTTATTTCTATGGTTGTAAAAAAAAGAAAGAAAAGAAAACCAGCAGGTTGTGATGTTTTCTATGTATGCCATGCATAGATTGTCTTTTAAGAATCTGCTCAAAAATATATTTAAAAGAAAAGCAGATCACACCCAGAACTTTCTACTCCTACCAGTGCTTTTTTAGAATTGCGCTCACGCTAATTTGCCCTGTTTGTGAGTGCCAATTGTGATTCTAATACCGATTTGTAACAATTCACAAATTTCAAAATTAGATTTTCTAAATGTTAGTTATTAACAATGTTGTCTTAAAAAAAAAAAAAGAAGCCGGAAGTCAACTGCGAGAGCACAAAGTGCAGAAACCGTGAAACAAATATATCCTGCCCCATTTTCAGGGTCAAGACTTATATGCAAGCTTGATAAATATGCAAGCTTACTAAATATGCAAGCTTGGTAAAGTGAAGGTACAGTATTTTGGAAACACTACAAACATGAGGCTTTTGGTACATGATCCACACAACTGAGCCCAGGTATAGCATACCATCCCAATGGATTTTTACTCAGAAAACAATACCTTGGCTATACCAAGAGACAAAGATAAAGGTGGAGGAAGCCTTGAAGCTTGGATATCAAGGACAACTTAGTCATGTGTCACCTTTACACTCACTACATCATGTATGACTGCCAGCTTGAGTCTCATGTTCTGCAAATAAGTAATCCATGAAAGCCACACAGCAAATGTCAAAGATGTTTTAGGTTGTTGCACAGGAATGGCAGCTCACTAGTGTTGTCAAAAGTATCAATATTTCGATATGTATCGATACTGAAATATCTGAAACAATTCCAATACTTCTTTCTGCAGTATCAATACACACTGTAAACCCTATAAGTATGCTATAAGTTGGGGTAACTCAAATTTTTAGGTAATCAGTTATATCAAAATTTTGAGTTATGTTTCCAATTTTAAGTTAAGCAGAACTATCAAGTTTTGAGTTTGCAGTACTCATGTATGTTAATTGCTCCTAACTTGAAGTATTGAGTTAGCTAACTCATACATTTTGATAGCAATTAACAAAATATTTAGTTAATTAACTTTAGTTAATTTTGAGTTCTTGCAAATGTTGAGTTCTTGTTATTTACTTCACTGTAAACACTAAAAAAATACAAAAAAAATGCCAACTTATTAATTTTCTAACAGCAACTTAAAACATGTAACTTATCTGCTCTTATACTAAGCCACATGAGCTACTTGTCACCATGATGGTAACTCTCCAAAAACCCACATTAACAGAAACTCTTCTAAATTAGCATAACAAAACATTAATAACTACTAAATCATCCTTACCATTAATCTTGTGCAAAAAACATTATATAACACTTAGTTTTAGCATTTACTCTCCCTTTCAAGTGCCAACGGCAAAGCATGCTGGGAAATAGAAATCCCAGCCCAGTTTCAGTTAAATTTAAGTCTAAATTAAAAGAAATAAGTTCATACAACTTAAAACAATGAAACAGTTCAGTTTACTTGAAATATGTCAGTGCTATGAACTCAAAAGTAAAAGAAAGTTCTAAATACAGCAGTTATAGTCCATGGGCCAGACGAGATGTCGGTACCACTCAAGGTGGCAAAGGTTGCTTATACTTTTTGAAAAGATACATGTCTGTAGTTAACATTTTTGTATGATAACCCTTCTGGAGTCACAGCTAAATTAGTGTTATCAGCTGTTAAAGTTACACTCCCCCATTGAAAAAACACGTTTTTGACACAGGTGCATACCTTGTTATTGACCTTTATTAAAGACACATTTACATATTTTATGTTGTTATGTTTGGTATCATTTTAAAGGGGACAGTCTGAGCTTTCATTCAAGTCCTTTTATGAACACTTTGGAAAAGTACAGCCTACCCTGGAGCTCATCAAACTTTTAATCACACATATTTTCCTGCCATTTCCGCCTAAGTCATCTTTTGTCTTTTAATCCCGTGGCATCAGGGAGCATCAGAGATAAAAAATGTGAACACTGTAATACTGACATGACTCTAAGGATTCAGAAAATGTATAATTTCCTCATATTATCTCATTTTGATGGGGTGGTTTTCAGCCTTATATTAGACATGGCGTTTTTTTTTTTTTTTTGAAAAAAGAAGTCAAAATAGTAAGCAGACCAAAGTCAGTGAGATTGATTCACACTCATTTTATATTTGTTGAAAGAATGGCAATAATTTCACAATCATTTTACAACTATGAACCAACAACAATAAAGTTTACATTTGTCAGGTATTGTGCAAACACCATTGTATGTACATTGGTAATAATACAAACAAAATCTAAAACTTTATGATAATAATAATAATAACAATATCAACCTTCAGAACATCAGCAGGACTCTTCACTCAAACAGGTCATCACTTTCTTCATCTGATTCCCCAAGTTCAAATTTGGGCTGTGGATCATCAGCTTGTTTTTGATTGCTGCAGGTTTGCAATCTACACATATCTGTGCAGGACAGTCCATTTGACAGGCATGTGCAATCTGGAAGTTTACATGAACGCACACACTTGCAAGAAAGCAGCTCCAACACCATTTCTGGTGCAGGTGCGGAACGCATCCAATGAATGGCCAAGTTGCCATCATTGATGGTCCAACCATGCAGAGTTGGGCTTGGCACCACAGGTGAAGTTTGTAAACAGCTCTTCCAGATTGCTGCTTGATAGTTTGACCGTTGAACATGCATGTAAAGACAGTCTCTACATGGTGGCAGCTGGCTAGACTCAATTGCTCCCCTTTTGGCACGGAACAGCTGGTGACGTAGTTCATTGACTTTACCTGTGCTCTTATTAGCGGTGTACATGCAACAGGTAAACTGTTCAATTTTCTGGAAAAGATCCTCTGTTACATTCCAAGACTTCCCCAGTTGACTGAAGGTGTCTTGGTATGAGGTGTCCTTTTTCAGCATCTTCAGGGCTTTCAACTTCCCTTGACCAGCAAATGCACTGACCGTATCACAGCCTGTGAATGCATGTAGACCAATTAGGCTATCACACATGCCATATCCAATTGAGCCTACCAGTTTAGTGATGTCAACAAAACGGGTACGATTCTGTGTTCCACATTTTTGATAAATAGGACAGGTGATATCTTTCTGGAATGCAAGACAAAGCACCATGACATCAGTGTCCTCAGCTGTGATGATTACGGACTTTGAGCCTGCATTAGATGCATGCAATGCATGCAGCAGCAAACGTGTGTCAGCTTCCTCGTGTGTCGAGTGCAACTCTGTTACTTCCTCACACTTCTCCTTTGTCAGCTTGTAACAAGTTTCTTCACAGGTCATGTACAGAGTTTTGCCATGCAGCAATTGTCTGTATTGTGGATGCTTCCATTCTGCCACTAGAAACTTGATTAGGCTGTTCTTGTTGGAGGAACTACAAAGGAATTTCCGCCACTGTCTCACATAGTGTCCACCTACAAGGTTCTTGTGCTGGAGAGCGGAGTCTGCACCCCGGTTTACTCGTTCAGCATCTTTGATGGAAGTTTGGTGATAGACATCAAAAACAACATCTAGTCTCTCACTTTTCTCACCTTCTTGCAGGACCGACAGCAACGCTGACTTTGCCACCTGTGCAAAGGTTCTGTTGTCGCCATTCATTTTTTGAATAAGGCTCATCCCATCAATGATGCAAGCAGATGGTGTTGGGATGTGTTCTGCTGGAGAGACATTCTTTTCGAGTTCTCTAGCAAGTGCAGCCTTGTTGGTTTTTCGTAAGGTGCCATCAGTGTTGGCGAGTGCCCATGGCAGCGGGCCAAGGGGGTGAGAGAGAACATCCTTCATATTAACATTTCTGCTTTCAGCTACAAGGATCATGTGGCTAAACAGATTTCTATCGGCCTTGAGAACAACATCTTGTCCTTTCTTTCCATGAGATCTTTTTGTGTTGATGTTGGAGAATGTTTTGAGGCCTTGTTTGGTCATCTTGTCAAGGAATTTTAAAGATGTTGGGTCCTCTTCTAGTCTTGATTGTCTAAATATCTGGTAAGCCTCTTCCCCGATCTCAGAGGCTCTCAGGAGATCCCTGGTCACATCAGGAGGAGCAATGGAGCCAGTTGAGAGGCTAACCAAATCAATGCCATTGGGGGCCATAGGATTGAGCCAGTTATTTTCCATAAGGTCAACGAGAGACTTGACATCCTTCTCATCTCTGATGATCCGTGAAGCCTGTAGATCTTGATGGGACAGCTTGGAGCTGCCTTGACCTATCAGGTCTCTCAGCTGTCTGAGGAACAAAGATCTGTATTCAGCCATTAGGTAATATTTGGTCACAGCTCCTGGCTTCAAACTGAATCCTTTTGTACCTCCAGCTGTCTGGGTGTCTTTGTTTACAGTTTCCTCTATGGCTTGGTCAACAGGGATTCGACCAAAGGTATTGGTGGAGCCCATCTGTACAGAGAAACAACCTTCCATGAATTCTTTGAACACATCTGGGTGTGTGGAGGGCAGTTGCAACATTTGAGCATAGTAGTAGGGAAGGTAGCGTGCATAATTTATTCTGTCATATGCGAAGCACCAAGGAATCATCGCTCGAATGCTCGCCAGGTGAAGAATCCAGTCTCCCTCTCTCGATGCCCTTATGAGCCCCAACAAGATTTCCACCATGTCCAAGTAAGACATCCAGAATGCAGAAAGACTGCCATTTCCATTTCTGAGAAACTCGCAGTATACTTCGAAAAGCTCCATGATGCGTGTACAAGGGCTGCTCTCAAGGACCTCCTTCAAAGCATCCTCTGAAACCTCTTCCCTGAGGGTAAGAATTGATTTCTGTGTTTCCTCGAGGTAACCTCTGCTGGTTGGGTGGTTATCTTCCAACCAGGCCAGGAAACCATTCCATGCTAGCCGCATGAATGCCTCATACAGAAGCTTATGTAGTCGCACAGCCCTGTTGTACTTGCGACCATCCAATACACCAGCAACAGAACCTTCTGCTACAACACCAGATTCAATGCAGAGGTCTCGGAGTCCAGCGTCTTCAAAACGCTTCCCTAGTATTCCCAACATTGTGCAAATTGTGTGGAATACACCAAGTCTGGGAATGATGTTTTGGAACTCACTGTGTTTCCATCCAATCTCAACAGCCTTTGCATAAAGAGCTTGGTCGAAGACACAAACAATCTTTTTCAGGCCTAACTGTTGCATGATCTTTAATGACTGGTTGAGCACCTCTTTGACTGTAGCCATTTGTGTTGCTGGAGCATTGATTGTGGGCAGGTAGCCTATATTGTTGGGGATGACCACCAATTTGTCTCGCGTTAGGATGTTGAAGCCTGTCCAGCTGCTGATTGGCTGTTCTTCTTGTTGTGGCAAGCGTGCAAGCACCCAAATAAGGTTCTTTTTTCGAGCAAGCTGAGTATTGGCTGCAGTATTGATGTCTGCACATTTGCTTTGTGGCGGACCCACTCGTTGTCCAGCATTGTAAGAAGGCAACATTGTTGCAGGTGCACTGATGCTCCGTTGCTTTGTTTTGGAAACAGCTGGCTTGGGTTGGACAGCATCTTGGTCAGATTTCTTTGCTTGCACAGCTATCCCATTCACTCTATGGGATGTTCCCATACCACTGACTGTTTCCTCCAAGCGATCAATGTTGTCCCAGGCTAAAGTAGTGAATAGGCCAGGATGGATGTTAGTGGGCAAAGCTATATCACTTTCAGTGGAAATGAGTTTTTGGAGACAGAGGGCTGTGTCAATCTCCTCCAGCTGTGAATAAGACACACAGTGACCGAGTCTGTTTAAGATGTTTATCAGCTCTACATTGCCTGTTAATGACTTGACACTAAATGGGAGAATGATATGCTTAGAGGGTTTTACACTTCCACATGTCACTGCATATACTATATCTTGACCAAACGATTGCACAAGCCGCTGAACTCTCTGCGTTGCATGAAGAACATCATGACAACCTGTGAGTAGATAACAAAGGAAAACGCTAAGTGACTCTGGAATGGTAGGGCATTCTTCTTCTGATTTAACATCAGGTGGCCAGGACTGAGGAACATCTTGTTCCTTGATGTCTGCTCTCAAATGTATGGCTACTCTCGCTACAGCATCTTTGTCTTTAATTTTCAGGTTGTGGTTTTCTTTGACAAGTTCCCTCATGGACAAATTATCTGGATAGAGCAGGAGTTTTCCATTATCGTCAGGGATGATGTGGAGTGCTCCACCAAACTCATGCTCAAGCTTTCGCCGTATGTGCTTTTTGGTTGCATTTTTGACGTGGATGATTCCTTTGGATTCCATTGAAGCAGTCAGTCTGGAAGTTAGATCAGTCATAGACATCACTTTAGGGTTGGCAAAAAGCTCCACCCTGATGAACTGAAATAGTTCATCAAATGATGATTGTACAGCAGCATCATACTGGGCTTCAACATCATCACATTCATCACAGGCTGACACATTTTTAGGGATGTCTTCTTTTGTGTACAATCTGTAACAAGATCTGTGGTAGTGTCCCTCTGCTGCTACAAGGTCTCTACTTACAATAGCCAGTATTCTACTGTCCATTTTTTTTGTGGCTACACTTCGTATCTTTTCATCAGCTCGAAGTTCTCTACACTGTACCACTTTTTCCCTTTTATTTTGTCCTTTTACATATTTGTCAGTTTTTTGACAAAATATGCACTCCTCTCTGTAAGTCCTACATGTTGCTGAGACATGTCTAGCTTCTCTTTTAGATTCTTTCTTTTCATTAGAGCCACTAGCACTTTGTTTCTCTTTTTCAAGAATGCCATCAAGAAGTTTCTTCATAGTGAAGATACTGCGACACTTTCTGTGGTAATAAAGTATTGGAATCTTTCCCTCAGGAAGGTCTTCTACCATTTCTAAAATTGGTGCGTGGTTCCGTATCTGAGCTGCCCTGAGCAGAGTTTTCCAGGAGTCAACTCCTTGTAGTGAAACCAACTTATCTTTATCATCAGAGCAGTGGATGATACACTCCATTTTTGGCTCTGGACTGTCATTTGCTTCCTTGCTGGTTGTCATATTAACTGTTATCTTTGGCTTTACAGAAATAAAGCTTACCTAACTGACATAGGTTGACGTGTTGACTCTCATTGTGCCTAACTGTCAACTAACCGACAAATATTAAACCCTACAGATCTGGTACAGCATTCTGGGAGCATGAGCACGACCTTAAACATTCTGTAACCAAAGAAACCATTCCTCACACAACAAGCATACTTTTTGTTACTGTCTGAAGCAAAGATTCTAGAGCAGAGTTCTGAAGCCCAGGCAACATATCAAACAGAAGTGGTCAGACAGTACTGACCAGACCAGCAATATCAAATTCAAATCACAGAGTTCATAAGATGGTTGAGTACAAATGAAAGTCAGAGGCCAATGGGATTAAAACCTCAGAGTTTGGCAAAACTAGTTTTCTTCAAAAAAACGCCATGTCTGATATAAGGCACAAGTCATCCCATCAGAATGAGATAATACATGGAAATTATACATTTTCTGAATCCTTAGAGTCATGTCAGTATTACAGTGTTCACATTTTGTATCTCTGATGCTCCCTGATGCCACAGGATTAAAAGACAAAAGATGACTTAGGCGGAAATGGCAGGAAAATGTGTGTGATTAAAAGTTTGATGAGCTCCAGGGTAGGCTGTACTTTTCCAAAGTGTTCATAAAAGAACTTGAATGAAAGCTCAGAATGTCCCCTTTAAAATGAAACCAAACATAACAACATAAAATATGTAAATGTGTCTTTAATAAAGGTCAATAACAAGGTATGCACCTGTGTCAAAAACGTGTTTTTTCAATGGGGGAGTGTAACTTTAACAGCTGATAACACTAATTTAGCTGTGACTCCAGAAGGGTTATCATACAAAAATGTTAACTACAGACATGTATCTTTTCAAAAAGTATAAGCAACCTTTGCCACCTTGAGTGGTACAGACATCTCGTCTGGCCCATGGACTATTAATTTAACTGAACTAATTTGTTCAATTTAAGTTTGTCCTACTCAAACCAATTAAGTATTTTGAGCATTAGGGTTTACAGTGCACCGATACCAGCTGTGCGTTCTTGCTCTCCACTCCGACAGTGAGTTGACCAGTCTCCTCTCATTAAAGGGGTGGTTCCGTGGTTTTTTTCTAGGCTTGATTGTGTTTTTGGGGCACAGTTTAACATGTATTAATGCTTAGTTTTTTTGAAAACGCTCTATTTTTCATATATTTTACCTTTATTCTACACCTCTGTTTCCACTGTCATATGAACGGCTCGTTTGACTTCCTGGTCCTATGAAGCCACTCCCTCCGAAATACGCAATGTGCTCAGATTGGTTAGCAGGTTTTTAGCTGGCCCAGTGTATCGTGATTCGCTGAAGCGTCCGGAAACGCCACGCCCCTTACGATCCGTAGTTAGCGCTTCAGAGGAAATGTAAATAATAGCGTCTATATTGCTGTATCAAATTGAGCCGAATCAGACCCAGACGAAGAGGAAAAAGCAGAACCTCTGCAATCACGGCTTTTAAAGGATGTTTATGAATGGTATTTCATTTTGTATTTGTGTCAAAGTGTTTAGATGCTGTCACTGCTGTTTGTTAGCTTTCAATATACAGTTTTATTCTGATTAAAGCTTTACTGTAGCCGAATACATGACTGAGTAGTAGCATTTTTGTAAAGGTAGCGTTTAATTTATAGCATGAACAACTGTTTGTCTATGAACATAGAAGTTTGTTGGTGTTTGTTGCACTAGAACGTAGCTAACTGGCCAGCAAAAACGAGTTGCTCTTTGTATATGTCCTTGATGCATTAAAAATAGCAACAGAACTATAACATTATGTTTAAAAGACATGTACAAACAATAAATGTACTTACAGTTTGAAGCCAATAAACAGCAGCTTCTGCTTTTAAAGTAGGAACTGCTTCATCTTTCAGTAAAAGCCTTTGTGCAAATCCAGCATTAAACTCGAGTAGATTCTAGAAGCTTCTTCAGCACCGCATCCAGTGTAGAAAATATCACAGATTATAATGGGTTCTATTATCTTTTGACGCGTCTCGTCGCGCCGCTCGCTTCCGGTGTACACAACTCTTCCGCTTCCATTATACTGTGCCACATGGCCTCGCCCACTTTGTTGCGTGTTCCCGGGGGCGTGTGTATGTTAATAGCAAGGGTTTATGATGTCACCAACCCGGGAAGAAGCTCGTTGTAGTCCAAACCGCCTGTTTTTGTAGGCATTAAAATGCCATAACTTTAAAAGACAATATCTCCGTTTGCATTGAACTTTCAGTGCTGTAACTTTGCAGATACTGTTTATGCTCAAGCAGCAACATTACACACTAACTGAAGTTAAAAAAGTGAAATCGCATTGAACCACCCCTTTAAGGCGTCTCATTCACTTCGGTTAAATAGTGTTGGTGTGACCGGGTCTGAATTTCAGTCCGGGATTGCGCATAATTCTATTCATTCCCACAGATTTTGCGCTCACATCCGAAGTGCACACACATAATAAAGCCGGCTCTGACATACAAGTGCCAAAATGAGATCTTTTCATGGCTTATTAAGAGTCAAATACACTCAAAAATAATGTCACAATGACCATCTTGATGAGTATTAACCTGTAAACAGTCGTAAACAGTTCAGGAAGAATGTGTAACAGTAGCAGTATTTAGAATTTGTGCGTGCATCAGGTCTTAAAGGGACAACAGAGTAATAAACATGCCGCTCTCTATGTTGTTAATGTTAATCAAACGACAAAAGACAGAGAAAATCACTTCTCTTGACTGGTTAACTTGTGTAACTTTGATTAATCTGTATTTAATTTTTACAATGAAGATTTAATAGATTTTCAGTTTTCTTACTTGAATACTACCAACCTGAAAAAATTAAAGCAGTCTATTTCATTTGTATCTTTATTCTATTGTATTTATTGTTAGTAATTTGTTTATTTGTTCTTATTTTATTACTGTTTACTTGTATTTTTTAAAATTCAATTTACCATTTGAAATCAAGCCTCCTTGTGCTGTGTTTAAGATATTGCAACAAAATTACCCCATTGTAAAAAATACATGGCAAATATTTACATTTACATTACATTTACATTTATGCATTTGGCAGACGCTTTTATCCAAAGCGACTTACATTGCATTATACTATACATTTGTATCGGAGTATGTGCAATCCCTGGGATCGAACCCATGACCTTGGCATTGCTAGTGCCATGCTCTAACCACTGAGCTACAGGAAAGCTGCTTTGTAAGATAATTGTAATGGTAATTGATCAATGTTTATATATGAAAAAAAGCTTAAAAGCTTTATTATATAAAGTGATCTCTCCAGAAGATATTTTTGATTGGCTAGACTTTCAATGGATGGACAAATATAAATATAAATNAGCATTGTTCCTCCATGGTATCGAATATGGTATTGAATATCAATACTTTTCAAGGTACCATACTGAATTTAGAAATTCCAGGATCGTGACAACACTACAGCTCACAACCACCAACCTGGTAACAGTTACCAATAATGCTGCAAACACGTTTTCTGCAACGTAGGTGGTTAGATTTGCACACACTGGGTCTCATTTATCAATCTAGCATAGAAACGAGTGTTACGTCTTACGACAGGGTTCAAGTGTGACTGGTAATCCTATCATACGAATGATCGCATGTTGATAAATGTGGCGGCTGACACCAATTGTCATTTAAATATCACGCCTCTAAAAATGCAGTTTAGAAGCCTCACCCCTAGAGTTTACGACACGGAAAATGTAACCTGGCCAAGAAGAGAAAGTAATCTCATGAAAGAAAAATTGGTAATTTTATAATAACTCACGCTATAAAGCATTAGTTAAGCATTAGTAAATAGTCAATTCATCATTTATAAAACATTAATAGACATTAGTAAGCCGTTTATAAATACAGCTATAAATGCTTGTTCTTGATTTATAAGCATATCTAATGAGTTTAATAATTGTATTTTTTTCATACTTTATTAATGATCAATTTATAATTTCTAAATTATGTATTACATTATTCACAAACCAGTTAGGAGTTGTCAGTGGTTCATAAGATCATTTAGGAAGTGTAAGTAAATGATTAATAAAATATTTAAATGTACATTTATGCATCTTATTATTGAGACATTGAGACACATAGTTACTTAGTGTGTTAATAAATGCTTTATTAACATTCCTAGTGTCAAAACTACCTCAGTACTAACTTTAAAACATTAGAGGACAGCAGTGCAAAAGATCACTGAATCTTTAAATCTAATTTATAAAAGCTTTACAAAGCATAAATAGTCCTCACTTTAGATGAGCTCACAAAAATAGTTAACTGACCACTTCTAAATGTTTTATAACTACCTGACTTAATCATAAATTGCAGTAGGAATATGTGTTAATAAAGCATTTATTAATACACTAAGTAACTATTACTACATGTTTAAATAATATGTATAAATTAATGTTTAAATAGTTTAATCATTTACTTACACTTCCTAAACGATCTTAAGAACCACTGACAACTCCTAAATAACTGGTTGGTAAATAATGTAATACTTAAGTTTAAAAAAATGATAAATTGATGATTAATAAAGTACGAAAATACAATTATTAAACATTATAGATATGCTTATAAATCAAGAATAAAGCATTTATAGCTGTATTTATAAACTGCTTACTAAATGTCTATTACTGCTTTATAAGTGATGAATTGACTATTTACTAATGCTTAACTAATGCTTCATAGCGTGCAATTATTATAAAGTGTTACCGAGAAATTAATTTTACAACAAAAACACCTGTTAACCTCGTAATTGCAAACAATTACATTAATTTGTATGTATAATTAATACCGATAAATAAAACGAAACATTCGTAGGCCTACTGTAATTCCCTTCACAACTAATCCTTTAAGTTTAACGGTATTCAGAACAGAACAAACAAATTAGATAGTCATAGTGGCATTCATTATGAACATAAGTCAAGCCAAAATGATTTTAGGCTAAAGCGAAACTGATGGGCTCACCTCTCATTTGGCAAGAATCCAAATGTGTTTCTATATTTGCATGTAACATTTTGGTTGCTAAATTATTATTCATTATGTAAACAAGGCTTTGTACTTCACTCATGTTCCAATATCCATGTAAACAGCATTCTTCACTTGCGCAAAAATGTGTTTGGTTTGGCAATGTTGATTTACAACAGACCATTTAATTTGAGCAGTGTAACTTTTATGTTTGGTTGACTGCATTTTAGTTCGATGAAGAATGGCTGAAATGTCAAGTTAGAAAAGCTAGAACTGATGTGTGCACGCAAGGCACTTGTCCAATCACTTGGTTTTAATAAAATAAAGATATAGGCTAACACACAAGCGCTGCGCAGGTGTATGATGTGACGATATGTGAATCCTCATGTTCTGTTGTTTATGCTGCCATTTGTGAATTTAAAGCTAAATCCCGGGGGGAAAACACAAAAAAACAAAAACAAAGAAAAAATTGTGGTATTTTAATGGGTCACAGGCACCATCTATTCTAATTTAATTTAATATTAATATGACATTCTAATTTTAATGGTTAATGATAAACTATTAAGAGTCAGTTGTCGATCAGGAAAATAATGCAAAATGCTCTTGTAGATTTGCTATGCTGCATGCAAGTCCATGCTAACTCAAAAACTTGCGTACTAAAGTTGAGACATGACATGAGATTTGATCGTAGCCACCACTCACGTCCATATTGATAAACGGCAAGTTTTGCGTGGAAACGGCCATATGTACAGTTTTCTGTTATACGTTCGTTTCATAAATGAGGCCCATTAGGTTTTTCGTACATACCATCAACCTCGCTGCACAGCAAGCTGTCTGTATCATGACTGCTGGGGAATATTCGGAAAAACAAGATTTTTCCACTGCAGCCCCACCGCTGATGGTACAGCAAAAACTTGCCATTTTATTTGTGTGTATTTCATGTGGAGAACAGGTACACCAATTTATCAGGTGTGTCCAATTTTATTTTAAGTAAAGGGAACCTAGTTGAAATACAAGATAACGCTGAATTCAGAATTCAAATCTGAGGCATTGTTGACTGATTTCTGTGGTGTTTCACAGCAGCAAGCGGAGCTTGAGGACCAGCCAGATAGCCTAGACAAAGGCCTAGATGAAGGCCTTGCCTCTGAGGCCAGACAAGCAGTGGAGCATTTAGACAGGTCCGTGCTCAGGGCACAACTACATCATAAGCCGTCCCAGCCGGGGACATAAGTTGCTTTCGCACCAGAGGAATCTTTTCATGGGTCCTAGAACAAATAGTGGAATTTCCCGCCTTTTGGCATGACCGCACTGCAGGAACTGGGAATGAATTTAGTTCTAGGAATGCCTTTTGGGGGAACTAAATTAGCTCCTACTTCAGAGTAGGGTCTAACCCAGCACAATAGGAAGTACCAGTGACATAAGTGTACGTTGATTGGTCGAACAAGAGCCATAAGAAACAGCACCCACCACTTTTAAAAAGCCTACTCATACTGAAAGCTAATGTTAACAGCATTTACCTGTTGCCTTTGTCTAGAGTGTTGTGTTCTTTTATCTGCCTCGATGATATGTAGCACAGCAAGTTCTCATAAGAGATTTATTGCATAACTTTTGAATCACACAAAACGCAACAAAAACACAGCTCCGATCACGGCATCCCCTATTCTTCAGTTGTTCACATTATTGAATGCTGTCTTTAAATGATGTTGTTGTCAGCAGGCTTGCATCACATCCTACTGGTGATGCGAATGCAACCAGGAAAATGGCCCTAGGGGAACATTTAGTTCTTGGCGAACCACCCTAGTGGCTAGTTCCTAAAACTAAGTTCACATAACTACTCACCACCATTTGCACCATTAGTTCTTAAGGCAGAACATAGCTAGTAGGTCGCAAGCTCTCTGTAAAGTAATGTATAGTAACATAATATGACGTATACCCTCAATATTCCAATAGCAGCCTTCAAATATGTGAGCAGAAATTGTGTTGAAATGCTTTGAATTTGTTTATCCTTCATTTTAACGTTAGCCATAGGTAACTTATGGTAAATTAAATACAATACTACTTAATCGTGACCATAATAGTTATTTTTATATGCAGCAAAAAATAACATTCAGAAACTGTATTTGAAATGACTGAGGATTAAAAAATACTGATGGAAAAAAAAAAAAAGGCTTTATTATGACACACAGTGGCGTGCTGTTTTGGACGGGTTTGTGTTGATGAGCCACTAACAAAATAGTAATCTATTTTTATTATGTTTTTTCTCTTAAAATGTAAGCAAGTGTAAATGTCAGCATTTTCAAATATGTCTAAAGAACTACAGTCTGTCATGTAAAACAAGAGCTTATTGACGCAGTCTGCTATTTTATTCCAACCATTACTCCTGATCGGAGGCTTCCGCAAATATTTAGTACATAGATTTACGCTTCAACTAACTTTAATAGTCCAATGTGCACAGCTGGTGCAATTGGCCCCAGCTTCTGTTTCTACAAAAGAACTTGGACATTCCAGTCAGTGGTGGACAGCAAAGTAAACTCCAGTTCACATTTCAAAAGTCGACATGCATTTTAAAGAAAAATGTAGCAGTTCTTGTTTGTTAGAATAGCACATTGTATCTACAGTAAATCTAGCAGCTCTTGTTTGATTTTATTTTTTAATGTATTTGAATTTGCTGAAAAGATATGTAAAAAGCATTTATTACCACGTTTTTGATTTTTCATTTTATTTACCAGATTTATCTTTGCAAAAGTTATTATTTTTGTATTAAGGACATTTATGTTAGTATTAAGTGTTTTTCTATGTCTCAGGCTTGCTTTATTACAGAAGACTGCCAGTCACATCTATAATGATTACAGTCAGCTTAAATGGCACTTGTTTTATAATACTGTAGCATCTGCAAACGATCAGAATTTAGCGGGCGCACCATAAACTGTGATTACGCTTCAACCCACTGAACTTTGAATTACAAATCAGAACTTGGCGCCGATCTGGTAGTATGTCTAAGTGTATGCATGTTTTCTTAGTGTTTAGACTTAGCTTGAATGACAGTAATGGTGCTGGTGTCATTTCTAACGATTACTTTTGACTTAAAACTATAACTCCTTTGATATGCTTCCCTTATATGTCGAGTTTGGACTCTCTGTAACATCCTTGCTCTCCTTTATTCACCCATGTATATTTCATTGTGGTAAGATGCATGTTTCTATTTTAACGGTCCCATGAGGAAATTATCCACCGATTTGATAAGCTCGTAACTTATCTAGATTAACCTCGAGACAGGACAAAGAGTCTTTCCCCGCCAAAATGGCAACGCTACTATTGGCAAACTATTCTCAGGAGGCGGGCTGGTCTGTTGTCCTTAAAACACAATGACATGCGCCCCTTGGCAGAACAAGTTTTACCTGTCGTCAGGACGCAAGTTTTCCTGTCGTCAAGCTCTCGACGCTCCATCACGGAGTCCAACTCTCTTCGTTATTTTCCGGCAATATCACTTCTCAGTTTAAAACCGCGTTTGAA